>CM027098.1:10749468-10761968 GCA_015343265.1 Pao palembangensis | reverse complement strand
AGGCCGGCCCTGATGGCTCACCTCGCCCACAGGTACAGCAAAGCCTCCTTCTGGACCGTTGTGGCCGGGAAGCACGACTTGGACAACGGTCAGGAAGCTGGCCAGCAGGTACCACCCAGGAGCTCAGGACCTGCTCCGCCCACAACCCCACTCAAGGGCTCCGTCTGCTGGTCTGCAGGAGGTGGGGGTCTCCGCCATCATCCAGCACCACCGCTACAACGCCCACACCAAAGAGAACGACCTGTCGCTGCTGAAGCTGCAGCAGCCGCTGCTCTTCGACCAGCAGGTCCGACCCATCGACATCTGGACCGCCCCGCTGCCCCCCTTCAGCACCTGCACCATCACCGGCTGGGGCTCCACCCGAGAGAGTGAGTTCAACCTGGGGCGGGGCTTAGCGTCAGGAGCGGTGCTGCTGGCGTCAGGAGGCGGGGCTTAGCTCTGACGTCTGCGTGCTCCTGCAGACGGCCCTCGGGTCCAGCGGCTCCAGGAGGTGAACGTGACCATCCTGCCGCCGGACACCTGCGATCAGTACTACCTGGGCCGGATCCTGCCCTCCATGTTCTGCGCTGGGCGGGAAAAGGGCGGAGCGGATGCCTGCCAGGTACGGGCTGTTCCTCTGGCCTTCAGCTGCTCCGTCCTGGCCCTGTTAACGCTGTCCCCGGGCCTCAGGGGGACTCTGGAGGACCTCTGTCCTGTTTCACAGGCAGCAGGTACGAGCTGGCTGGGCTGGTCAGCTGGGGGGTGGGCTGTGGACGGGCCCAGAAGCCCGGAGTCTACACCAGCCTGCAGAGGAACGTCCGCTGGATGGCCGACGTCATGAGTGAGGCTCCGCAGGTCACAGCTGACCTGCTCGATCCTGCCTGACCTTTGACCTTTCCTCCACAGACGAGCAGAACCGGATGTACGAGGGTGGCGTGGAGGCCGAGGGTAGGCTGGCTGGCTGGCTGGCTCACACACACACACACACACACACACACACACACACACACACCCCTCTGTCTGTCCCGGGCAGAGGGGGACCAGTGTGGGAAGCAGCGGGGCTCCCGCTGCGTTACAGCTGTTGGCTCCGCCCACCTGTGGCCGTCGGAGGAGAGCGAGGTGCTGGTGGGGAACGTGCAGGAGTCCTGCCCCTCCTCCTGGCCCTGGCAGGTCAGCCTGCAGTCTGACGACGGTCACTACTGCAGCGGGACGCTCATCCAGCGCCGCTGGGTTCTCACCGCTCGCCGCTGCGACGTCCGGTAAGGCGCCGCTGCTCCTGGCTCAGACTGGGCTCCTGGGTCCACATCAGGAACCTCGTTGTTGCAGAGTCAACGAGGACGTGGCGGTTCTCGGAGTCCACGACCTGCGCTCGTCCTCACAAACCATCCTGGTGGACAAGGTCCTCAACCTGGCCGACCACGGCGGCTTCCCCCCAAAGTCGGACCTGTCGCTGCTGCGCCTCAGCGTTCCCGCCCGCCTCAGTAAGAGCTCCGCCCCCAGAACCTCACTGAAAGGTTCCTGCGCTGACAGGCTGTCTGACTGTCTCCAGAGTCCAACATCTCCCCAGTCTGCGTCCCTGACGAGGACGAGGAGCTGAACGACAGCTGGTCCTGCGTCACCACCGGATGGGGAGAAGCCAAAGCTAAAGGTAGCCTCCAGGAGACCTGTGGACGCTCCCGTGTCTCCTGTCTCCCCTGTCTCCCGTGTCTCTTGTGTCTCCCGTGTCTCCCGTGTCTCCTGCCTCTCCTGTCTCCTGTCCAGCGAGCATCAATCCAAACCGGCTGCACCATGTTGGGCTGACGCTGGTGAACAGGAGCAGCTGCAGGCAGAGGTGGGGGGGCAGGCTCATCCAGGACTCCCACATCTGCTCCCATCCTGCAGGCTCCGCCTCCTGCATGGTGAGCGCCGCCGTTAGCCGCACGCCTGCTGCGACAGCGCTGGCATCTCTCTGTCCCACTGTCTGCAGGGGGATTTTGGAGCTCCGCTGCTCTGTCAGAAACACGGCACCTACTTCCTGTTTGGGATAGTCACATGGGGCAGCAGTGGGTGTGGCTCCGACAAACCGGCCGTCTTTTCCAAGGTTTCCCATTTCGAGCCGCGAATCTCGGACCTGACTGAGGACCTCTGAGGACTGGGCAGAATAAAGTCTTTGGAGTTGAATCAGCTGTTGGTTCTAGAGTCTCTCTCTCTCTCTCTCACACACACACACACTCTGATTAGAGAGAGAGAGGACCTGATTGAAGTGGGCGGACGCTCTTATTTTGTAGGAAAACACAGGACCAGCTGTGACTGCTGAGCTCAGCTTTTATTATTTCAGTGTTGTAAAAGTGTCAACGGAGGCTGATAGTCGGAGGACCGGCGGCGCTTCTGGTCCTGGTCCCGGTCCCAGTCCCGCTCCCTCTCAGCTGTCCTGCAGCAGGTCACACAAACCTCCGTCCTCCACTTCCTGTCTGTCCCCCTGGAGACAGACAGGAAGTGAGCGGCTGTGCAGCCACGTCAACAAAGCAGCCCCAGTCAGCGGCTCACCTGCTGGCTGACTCGAGTCTCGGGTGCGGCGGACTCGGCAGGTCCTGGGTCCGATTCATAAACCGGGTTGCAGATGCTGCGACCGCTCTGCGCCGGTGGCTCCTCCTCTTCCTCTTCTTCCTGTCAAATGAAAGTTGAAAGGAAGCGCTGGCGAGCCGAGGAGCTCCTCTCGAAGCTAGCAGCAGGAAGCAGGAAGCTGACCTTGAAGTAGTGGAAGCGGAAAGGTTTGGCAGTGCGGGAGTAGAAGCGGTATCCCACAAAGAGCGCTCCCGTCGCCACGGCGACCAGCAGAAGCACGCCCACCCCGATCCCGGCCCTGTGGGCCACGTGCGTCTGTTGGACCAATCACAGCAAGCTCAGAGGGCGACGCGGCACAAGGCAGCAGCGTCACAGCTGCTGACATCACCCACCTGTGTGGGTGGAGGCGGGGCTTCCAGCGGCCCCTGAAGGACGTGGATGATCCCGTTGGAAGCCAGGATGTCGGAGTCGGTGACAAAACGGTGGTTGATGTAAAAGGACGACTGAGAAGAGGAAGAACAGACATGCTAACGGTACAGCGCTAAACACACCTGAGCGCATGTGAGGGCTCAGCCAATCACAGACCAGAGCCGCAGGGTTCAGCATGTCGGCCACTCCGAGCACGCTCAGACGGCCCACGCGGGTCCTCAGCTGGGTTCCGTTCTTCAGCTGCCTCGCAGGAAGAGCTCCGCCCTCCGACAGGTGGAATTCAATGTCGCGCTGAGTCAGCGTCTGAGGGACGGACAGGTGAGGACCTCAGCTGCTCAGGTGAGGACACCTGAGCAGCTGCGGACACCTGCACAGCGCTCACCTGGTTCTCAGACAGACCACTGTTGTCAGGAACAAAGAGAGTGGACTGGACCTTCAGGTCACTCAGACGCTTCACGAACCGCCGCCCTTCCTCCGACACCTGAGAGAAGTTCAGGATTTGCTGCAGAAGAAAGAAGAGCAGATGAAACGTTTTCCTCAAGGAAAACATCATGTGACCTGCTAACAGGAAGCAGGAAGTGGTCCAAACAGGAAGTGTGATGCACCTGATGACAGCAGGTAACTCACTGTGAGGAAGTTGGAGAAGTTGGGGGTCTCCTGGAGGACCTGCAGCAGGTTTCCGCTGCAGCTGAGACCATCTCCGATGTAGCCGGAGCGACAGTCACACTTCACCTCTGGAAGGAGCAGTTGGTGGTCAGCACCTCACACCTGGGCCTGTCGCACCCGCAGCTCTGCCTCACCCTTCATCCTGTAGCAGAAGGTGTCCCAGCGCTCGCTCAGGTTCTTACGGGGACCGTAGTCCACGATGCCCACGTGTCCGAAGCCACAGAGCGGATTGGAGTAGGTGGTGGGGTAGGCCACCCTGGCCTGGGCCAGCCAGCCCGCCGCACACATGTTCATCCCACCCTGCAGACACCAGTGGGACCAGTACGGACCAGTCAGAGGCCAGTGGGACCAGTACGGACCAGTCAGAGGCCATCAGGACCAGTACAGACACCAGTGGGACCAGTACGGACCAGTCAGAGGCCAGTGGGACCAGTACAGACCAGTCAGAGGCCAGTGGGACCAGTACGGACCAGTCAGAGACCAGTGGGACCAGTCCAGACCAGTACAGAGACCATCAGGACCAGTACAGACACCAGTGGGACCAGTACAGACCAGTCAGAGGCCAGTGGGACCAGTACAGACCAGTCAGAGGCCATCAGGACCAGTACAGACACCAGTGGGACCAGTACAGACCAATCAGAGGCCATCAGGACCAGTCAGAGACCAGTGGGACCAGTCCAGACCAGCATGAAAAGCCTGGATTGGTGATCATGTGACCATGCTCATGTAGCTTGTGTTGCGTTCACTGACCTGTTGAGCGTAGGACAGCTGGCTGTATGTGGCCAGGGCTGCTCCCAGGGCAGCGCAGGCCTGCTGGGCTGCTGGGTAGGTCAGCTGGTACTGGCCCCTGTCTGAGCGGTGGTGGAACACGCCCAGCTGAGCGTCTGCACGTGCACAGAAGACAGGAGACGCCCTTCAGACGCCAGCACAGCCTCACACACACAAAACTAACGCTGCTCTCATCAGCTGTTCTTGGACATGTGACCTTCAAAGTGAAGGTCGGAGCACTGAGCGTCCTGGTGGCATCCACCGTTGCCCTGGAGACAGCGGCTGATGGGCAGCTGCTGCTGCTCGCAGGCGAGGCCGTCACCGATGAAGTTCTGCTTACAGCTGCACTTCCTCTTGCCCTGAACACACACACACACACACACAGTTACCGCAACACACACACACACACACACACACACACACACACTGCTCACCGGGGCCGTCATGGTGCAGGTGGCGTGCTGGTGGCAGCCTCCGTTGTCCCCGGAGGCGCAGGGGTCCACAGGTGTGCAGACGAAGCCGTCGCCGCTGTAGCCCCTGGCGCAGCTGCAGCTCACCTGCTCACCTGTCTGGGAGCACCTGGCCGTGGCGGCGCAGCCCCCGTTCATCACCTGACACCTGTCCGTCCCTGCAGCAGACGCCACGTCAGCCTCCGCCCTCGTCTAACTCCGCCTCCCGCCCAACTCCGCCTCCCGCCCCATGCGTACCTGTGCAGGTGAATCCGTCTCCTTGGTAAGACGGGCGGCACACGCAGGTGTTGTTGTCCTGACAGACGGCGTTCGGCGAGCAGGCGGGAGAGCACTGAGGCAGCTGATCTGAGGGAGCACACGCCGTCAGCAGGGCGGAGCCCGCCTTCGGGGGCGGGCCAGAAGCCCATCAGGTCCACTCACCTGTTGGACTGTCACAGCGTCGGCCCACCCAGCCGGCGTCGCAGAAACAGGCACCTGTACCTGCGCGTCCGCTGTCACATGACCCGTGTCCTGCACAGTCACAGGCTGAGGCCAGAGGAGGAGAGGCGTCAGCACGGAGCCTGGCGCCCACAGGAAGCTGCCCTGGCGCCCACAGGAAGCTGCCCTGGCGCCCACAGGAAGCTGCTGCTCACCTTCACAGGCAGCGCCGTAGAATCCCTCACTGCACAGCTCGCAGGCCACTCCCCCAAAACCCGGCTCACAGGCGCAGGTGCCGTTACCAAGGTGACCGTCGTCACATTTCCCATGGTTACCGCAGGGAGAGCCCATCCCGCCGGGACACGCTGGGAAGAGGGGAAACGCTCACTTCCTGCCCACAAAGCATCCCACACGCACGCCAACGTGGCCTCACCCAGACAGTCTCGTCCGTAGTAACCACGGCAACACCGCGGCTGCCAGACGCTGATGGCGCAAACGCTGCGACAGCCGGAGTCCTGAGTGATGTAGACGGACGGAAGGTCGCACTTCTGCACCTCCTGAGGACAAAAACACAGAGTCAGGACACCCCCGAGCAGCTGAGGCCAATCAGGTCACCCCCGAGCAGCTGAGGCCAATCAGGTCACCCCAGAGCAGCTGAGGCCAATCAGATCACCCCGAGCAGCTGCCGGCCAATCAGATCGCACCTTCTGTCTGGAGCCTTGGGGACAGCGAGTCGCAGACGAGGAGCACATGGCGCACGCCATCTACCACAGAAGAAGAAGGAGGCAGCACACACGCTGGTCAGAAGGTCCACAGACTCCGTCAGTGGTTCATGAATGGGTCCAACTGACTGGGAAGTCAAAGGTCGCCTGTGTGTCGCAGCGCCCGCCCAGACTGGGCGGAGTCAGCAGGCAGTCGATGCCGTAGGCCATCCCTCCGTTAAACCTGAGGTGTCTCTGAAGGATGCGACACGTTCCATCGTTCACGAAGATCTCCCCCTGCGCAGAGACAAGCGTCAGCGGCCTCCTGGGCCTCATCTTCATCGGCGGGTTTGCCACTCACGATGGCGTCCGTCCCTCCGCAGCGGAAGGAGAGCGGCGAGCCCTGCAGAGTCCGGGGAGAGGCCAGGTGGACCAGGTCTTCAGCGTAGATCTGAAAATCACAGAAGCCAGGTGAGACAGCCCAGCCCTGGACCGAAAGCACCTGCTAGTGTGGATGTGACCTTCTGGGCTGGCAGGACGTGGAACTTCAGGTACTCCAGCAGCTGTGGGCGGTGCTCTCGGTGGAACAGGAAGTTCTTCTGCTCAGGTGGCAGAGAATCCACAGCTTGATCAGAGGGCAGGAAGAGCGTCACAGGCTGGTGGACTTCATCCTTCAGCAGGTCCATCACACCCGAGTCCTGAACGTAGAGCAGGTGACCCAGGTCAACCTGTGTGTGTGTGTGTGTGTGTGTGTGTGTGTGTGAGTGAACGTTACCTCCAGAAGTTTGTAGAAGGTTTTATAACCGTGACGTTCGGCCACATCGGTCAAGTTCAGCTGCGTCAGCACAAATTCAGACTTTAAGGATCGAGGAGGATCACAGGAGGAGAGTCAGCAGAAGTTCTTACAGCGTCTGAGGTTCTGTTGATGTCAGGAGGAACCAGGATCTGGTCGATCACGTGGAAGATCCCATTGATGCTGACGTCATTGCTGTAGGTCACATTAGCCTGGTTGACGAAGATATGACCCTGAAGACAGACAAGCAACCAGTCAACCAACCACCCAACCACCCAACCACTCACCCAACCAACCAACCACTCACCCAATCAAGCAACCAACCAACCACTCACCCACCCAACCAACCAACCAACCAACCAACCACTCACCCACCCAACCAACCAACCACTCACCCAAGCAAGCAACCAGTCAACCAACCACTCAACCAACCACCCAACCAACCAACCAACCAACCAACCACTCACCCAACCAACCAACCAACCAACCAACCAACCAACCACCCAACCAACCAACCAACCAACCAACCAACCACTCACCCAACCAACCAACCAACCAATCACGGGTCACCTGGCTGGAGCTGGTGGTCAGGACCAGTCCTGACAGAGAGGTCAGATTCTGGGGTCGGCTGAGGTCAACAGGAAGTAAAGTATGGCACATGACAATGTGGCTGCGCAGGATCGTGGCAAAGCGGTCCCCACTGAGTTGCAGTTTCTGAAAAACACACGTCAGACATGAGCGCACGTTAGCATCGTTGCTAATGCCAATACGTGTGAGTTTCCGATTAGCCCGTTAGCACCTTTAAGAATAAAAATCAAAGGAAAAGGAAACTTTTCTCAGGTCACCTTTCCTTTCTTCATCTGTTCGAAAGCTTCAGAACTGGGGGCGAAGACGGTGAACGGGCCGCGACCCTTCAGAGGAATCTCCATCATCTGGAAGGTGACATGCGTTAGCGTTGCTTGGCCTACAGGGGGCAGCAGAGCGACAGCTGACAGCACCCACCATCAGGCCCAGGTAGAAGTCCCTCAGCTTCTTCTTCAGGAGTTCCTGTAGGGTCATCCATTAGCGTTAGCCAGCTGAGGGTGCTTGGAGTGGGCGGGGCCTTGCTCACCTTCGCCACGGTGCCTCTGCAGCTGAATCCATCACCGATGTAGTTGGTGGAGCAGGTGCAGGTTCGGACTCCGGGAGCCGACATGTTACACCTGGCGTTGTCGCTGCAGCCTCCGTTTTTCTGAGACCACACAACCTTAACGGGTTTGGCAAACCGCTGGACAGACTGACCGACAAGCTGCTCCAAACTCACCTTCAGACACAGGTTGATCACCTGACAGTCGTGTCCGTCCCCAGAGTAGCCTTCGTGACAGAGACAGGAAGTCTGCACGCAAACCAGCACCGATCAGCAGGTGCAGGCGGGGAAGCTCCAGAAGAGCCACAGACAGGCACCTGACCTTGTTTGGTCCCACGTGGAGACAGTCGGCGTTCACGTGGCAACCCTGGCTTCCTTCCAGACACGCATTGATCTCTGAAGCACAAAAGTCCTCAGGATCCTGAACGCATCACACGTGTCTGTATGTCCCTGTGTAAGCACTCAGCATCTACCAGCTCGCCATGACTCAGCAAATCAGTCAGCAACGGTCAGTCAGCAACAGTCAGTCAACAACCACCGGTCAGCAACCGTCAGTCAGCAACCACCAGTCAGCAACGGTCAGTCAGCAACAGTCAGTCAACAACCACCGGTCAGCAACCGTCAGTCAGCAACCACCAGTCAGCAACGGTCAGTCAACAACAGTCAGTCAACAACCACCAGTCAGCAACCACCAGTCAGCAACAGTCAGTCAGCAACCACCAGTCAGCAACCACCAGTCAGCAACAGTCAGTCAACAACAGTCAGTCAGCAACCACCAGTCAGCAACCACCAGTCAGCAACAGTCAGTCAGCAACAGTCAGTCAACAACCGTCAGTCAGCAACCACCAGTCAGCAACCACCATTCAGCATTCACCAGTCAGCAACGGTCAGTCAGCAACAGTCAGTCAACAACCACCAGTCAGCAACCACCAGTCAGCAACCGTCAGTCAGCAACGGTCAGTCAGCAACCGCCAGTCAGCAACCAGTCAGCAACCGTCAGTCAACAACCGTCAGTCAACAACAGTCAGTCAACAACCACCAGTCAGCAACCGTCAGTCAGCAACCGTCAGTCAACAACCGTCAGTCAACAACCACCAGTCAGCAACCACCAGTCAGCAACCACCAGTCAGCAACCACCAGTCAGCAACCACCAGTCAGCAACGGTCAGTCAGCAACCAGTCAGCAACCATCACTTAGCAACGGTGACACGGAACGTGTGAACAGCCAGACCTACCCACACACACGCGGCCGTCGCCAGAGAAGCCGCGGTGGCAGACGCAGTCTCTCCTGCCAGGCAGGGTTCTCTTGCAGACCGCATTCACACTACAGCCACCGTTGTTCTGTGCACAGGCATCTCGAGCTACACACACACACACACACACACACACACACACACGCAGAGGCAGGCAGGTAAGAGGTCCTGGTCCTGGTCCTGGTCCTGGGCTTCCCGGCTAGCTCCTCCACCGTCTCACCTTGGCAGAAGCTTCCGTTTCCTGTGAAGCCGGCGGCGCAGAGGCATCGGAAGCCTGACGCTGCCGTGACGCAGCTGTGATGACAGGAAACAGACGGTTGTGAGTCCTGCAGGGGGGCGCCTGTGGGGGGCGCTGCAGCTCACACTCACTTGGCACTGGTGTGACATCTGATGGAGCCACACAGCTCATCCCGGGATTCGATTTCTGGAAGACAACGTCAAAGACAGTCGCTAGTTTGACTCCTGCAGCGAGCAGAGCTACCGGCCTAGCGCCCTCTGCTGGTGACCTCTGTGGCAGCACGCGCGCTAGCAGCGAGTGTTTCCTGCGGGGCGGCTCTGGATTTGTGAAGTCGTACTTTCGTCGCAGAGGACTCCTCTCCAGCCGACGTCACACTCGCACGTTCCGTCGCCGGCGATTCCCTGGTTACAGCGGCCGCTCGTACAGCCGCAGTCTGTCGCCGCAGAGGCAGGATGAGCGGGGGCACTTCCTGTGTGCCTGTGGGGGACATGCAGAACCTACCCTGATCGCAGTGGACTCCATACTTGCCGCCCTCACACGTTTCGCAGGCGGTTCCGTTGAAGCCTTTGTGACACTGACAAACTCCGGTTCCGTTGGTTCCGTCCACGCAGACTCCGTTCCCGTAGCAGGGCCGGCCGCTGGGTCCAGGACAGGGTTCACAGTGCTCCCCGAAGAACCCTCCACAGCACCTGTGAACCTGCAGACAGAAGCGTGAGCCTCCGGGTCCGGTGGGGGGCGCCGCTGCTCCGGCACCTACCATGTTCTTCCTGAGGCAGGTGGTTCTGCAGCCGATGGTCAGCAGGCGTTCCTGCTCAAACATGTGGGTGAACAAACATTTCTTCTTCCTCACCGATTTCTGCAGGAACCAGGACGGGAGCAGAGTCCGGGTTAGTGGGTTCTCGCCTTCCCCACAGCAGAACCTTCTGTTTGTGGAGCACAGAAGTTCTTTTGTTCTGTTTGGTGAGTGTGGGAGGTCTTACGTCTGGAACGGTGTCGTTCGGGCACAGTTTACCCTGGGAGAACAGGCAGTCCACACAGGAACCCTGTGGAGAAACAGAGGTGGGCCCTGGTCCAGCACCGGATGTGGTTCCGTCTGAGGGTGTGTCTGAGGTTCTGTCTGAGGTTCTGTCTGAGGGTCTATCTGAGGTTGTATCTGAGGTTCTGTCTGTGGATCCATCTAGGACTGAGTCTGAGGTTCTGTCAGAGGTTCTGTCTGAGCTTCCGTCTGTGGCTGAGTCTGAGGTTCTGTCTAAGGTTCCATCCAAGGTTCTGTCTGGGACTGAGTCTGAGGTTCCGTCTAGGACTGAGTCTGAGGTTCCGTCTGAGGGTCTATCTGAGGTTGTATCTGAGGTTCTGTCTGAGGTTCCGTCTAGGACTGAGTCTGTGGTTCTGTCTGAGGTTCCGTCTGAGGTTCTGTCTGAGGTTCCGTCTGAGGTTCTGTCTGAGGTTCCGTCTGAGGGTCTATCTGAGGTTGTATCTGAGGTTCTGTCTGAGGTTCCGTCTAGGACTGAGTCTGTGGTTCTGTCTGAGGTTCCGTCTGAGGTTCTGTCTGAGGTTCCGTCTGAGGGTCTATCTGAGGTTGTATCTGAGGTTGTATCTGAGGTTCCGTCTGAGGTTCTGTCTGAGGTTCCGTCTGAGGGTCTATCTGAGGTTGTATCTGAGGTTCTGTCTGAGGTTCCGTCTGAGGTTCTGTCTGAGGTTCCGTCTGAGGGTCTATCTGAGGTTGTATCTGAGGTTGTATCTGAGGTTCCGTCTGAGGTTCTGTCTGAGGTTCCGTCTGAGGGTCTATCTGAGGTTGTATCTGAGGTTCTGTCTGAGGTTCCGTCTGAGGTTCTGTCTGAGGTTCCGTCTGAGGGTCTATCTGAGGTTGTATCTGAGGTTGTATCTGAGGTTCCGTCTGAGGTTCTGTCTGAGGTTCCGTCTGAGGGTCTATCTGAGGTTGTATCTGAGGTTCTGTCTGAGGTTCCGTCTGAGGTTCTGTCTGAGGTTCCGTCTGAGGGTCTATCTGAGGTTGTATCTGAGGTTGTATCTGAGGTTCCGTCTGAGGTTCTGTCTGAGGTTCCGTCTGAGGGTCTATCTGAGGTTGTATCTGAGGTTCTGTCTGAGGTTCCGTCTGAGGTTCTGTCTGAGGTTCCGTCTGAGGGTCTATCTGAGGTTGTATCTGAGGTTGTATCTGAGGTTCCGTCTGAGGTTCTGTCTGAGGTTCCGTCTGAGGGTCTATCTGAGGTTGTATCTGAGGTTCTGTCTGAGGTTCCGTCTGAGGTTCTGTCTGAGGTTCCGTCTGAGGGTCTATCTGAGGTTGTATCTGAGGTTGTATCTGAGGTTCCGTCTGAGGTTCTGTCTGAGGTTCCGTCTGAGGGTCTATCTGAGGTTGTATCTGAGGTTCTGTCTGAGGTTCCGTCTGAGGTTCTGTCTGAGGTTCCGTCTGAGGTTCCGTCTGAGGGTCTATCTGAGGTTGTATCTGAGGTTCTGTCTGAGGTTCCGTCTAGGACTGAGTCTGTGGTTCTGTCTGAGGTTCCGTCTGAGGTTCTGTCTGAGGTTCCGTCTGAGGGTCTATCTGAGGTTGTATCTGAGGTTGTATCTGAGGTTCCGTCTGAGGTTCTGTCTGAGGTTCCGTCTGAGGGTCTATCTGAGGTTGTATCTGAGGTTCTGTCTGAGGTTCCGTCTGAGGTTCTGTCTGAGGTTCCGTCTGAGGGTCTATCTGAGGTTGTATCTGAGGTTGTATCTGAGGTTCCGTCTGAGGTTCTGTCTGAGGTTCCGTCTGAGGGTCTATCTGAGGTTGTATCTGAGGTTCTGTCTGAGGTTCCGTCTGAGGTTCTGTCTGAGGTTCCGTCTGAGGGTCTATCTGAGGTTGTATCTGAGGTTCCGTCTGAGGTTCTGTCGGAGGTTCCGTCTGAGGGTCTATCTGAGGTTGTATCTGAGGTTCTGTCTGTGGATACATCTAGGACTGAGTCTGAGGTTCTGTCAGAGGTTCTGTCTGAGCTTCCGTCTGTGGCTGAGTCTGAGGTTCTGTCTAAGGTTCCATCCAAGGTTCTGTCTGGGACTGAGTCTGAGGTTCCGTCTAGGACTGAGTCTGAGGTTCCGTCTGAGGGTCTATCTGAGGTTGTATCTGAGGTT
>CM027098.1:10742267-10749401 GCA_015343265.1 Pao palembangensis | reverse complement strand
CTGAGGTTCCGTCTGAGGTTCCGTCTGAGGTTCCGTCTAGGACTGAGTCTGAGGTTCCGTCTGAGGTTCCGTCTAGGACTGAGTCTGTGGTTCTGTCTGAGGTTCCGTCTGAGGTTCCGTCTAGGACTGAGTCTGAGGTTCCGTCCCAGGTTCTGTCTGAGGTTCTGTCTGCCTGATGACCTTACCCTGAACTTGAGGTACTGTGTTTCATCGCAGCGGTTCCGGACGATGCTGAGGACCTGGGTGAGACCGTGGATCACACCGTTTCCGCTCACCATGTTGGACGAGTTGATCTGGACGTCGTTGACCAACAGCTAGGACACAGAGACACGTGTGGATGACTGACTCTGCCAGGACGCCTGAGCACCGAGCGACGGTGGCTGAGGAACCTTTCCATCCCGAGGGAAGATGCGGAGCTGGAAGGAGAAGCCGAGCATGGTCTGCTTGTAGCCGCCCGCCTGAAGGTCCGTCTTCAGCAACCGCTCAGCCGTCACCACGTGGTAACGAGTCGTGTTCACGTCCTGTTGGGTGGACAAGAAAAGCAGGTTCCCGTTTGGTCAGTCTGCACCGACTGTTGCCAGAGTCGTTGAAGAGTCCAGGCGTTCTTGTCGTCTGGTGCGGCCCGCAGACGTTGGTCTGGAGGAGACTCCGGGTCAGCACTCGGGTCGGTGCTGTGGCTCCTGTCCTGGTTTATCACCTACCAGGACTCGTGCTGCTGCTGTACCAACCCTAACCCAGCAGGACCCCCTGAACCCTACCGTCTGACTGGGGTCGGACCCGGTTCACGCAACCACTGTTGAAACCTGACCTGGGTCCACGACTGCTGCCCTCAGCCCTGGCCAGGGTGGAACCCGTGCGTCACCTGATCGCTACCCAACACGGGAAGGTTGAGGTGAACGTACCAGCGCAGCCACAGACGTTCTCTTCAGGTAGTCCTCCACGGCGGCATCTGTGGGCGCGAAGACGGTGAACTCGCCCGCCTGTTGGATTTCTTGGGTCAGGTTGTAAACCTCAACAGAAAAGAGAGAAGCTGAAGAGAAAAGTTCCTGGCGACCGCGGGCGGCGCTTCAGCTCGGCGCTCTTACGGCGAGGTAGGAGCGGAACCGCGAGAACTCGGGCCTCAGAGCCAGAGTGGCCAGCAGGCCTTCGCTGAGCTTCCTGTCAGGAACCAGAACCTGGACACAGAACAGGGCCATGAGGACAGGCTGAGGACAGCGTGTCTGTGCTGAGACGCGTCCGCCGTCACCTGGTCGATCATGTGGATCAGCCCATTGGTTGCAGCAATGTCTGCCGTGGTGATGGTTGCTCCTCCAACAGCCGCCAGCTAAGAGGACCAAGAGCCCAGAAGATGAGAAGAGCGGCGTTTCCCAAGGCCAGGCTCGCCACGCTGCCGTGGACTCACCTCGCCGCTGGCAGAGACAGGAAGTGTTGTCTTGAGGAGGGAGGTCAGGGAGGTCAGGCTGCCCAGGCTGGATGACGGATGGACTCCGGGGATCAGGTGATTCCTGCGGACACACGGTTGCGTGTAGACGGGAACTCAAACCCAAACTGAAGCAGCGGTTGGCCTGGCACCTGATGAGGCTCGGCAGGTTCCCCCTGGTGGTCCAGAAGTCGGTGTCCTCCGAAGACATTTTAGCAACGGCAGCAGAAGACGGAACCAGCAGGGTGAGGTTCTGATCCGCCAGAGACTCGAAGACGCCCGACACCTGGAACACACCGTTAGCACTCTCGTACGGGGCGCTCGGGCGCCAGGTTGTGGGTTCAGTGCTACTCACGCTGGTCCAGGTGAAGAACTCGGAGGCGTCCTGGAGAACCATCAGCTCCTGAAAGCAGCAGCTGCTCTGAGGAACCTGAGCGTCAGCGCAAACACGAGCAGAGACGGGCGTGTCCTCACCTGCTGGACCGTGCCGTAACACACGCGACCGTCTCCCACGTAGCCCTCGTCACACACACACGTCCACTGGGAGGCGACCAGGAGGCAGCTGGCCTGGACACGAGTGGGGGAGTAGGGGTGGTGAACAGTCGCACAGACGGAACCGGTAATAACCAGGTAATAACCAGGTAATAACCAGGTACTGACCAAGTAATAACCAGGTAATAACAGGTACCAACCAGGTAATAACCAGCTACTGACCAGGTAATAACCAGGTAATAACCAGGTAATAACAGGTACCGACCAGGTAATAACCAGCTACTGACCAGGTACTGACCAGGTAATAACCAGGTAATAACCAGCTACTGACCAGGTAATAACCAGCTACTGACCAGGTAATAACCAGGTAATAACCAGGTAATACCCAGGTACTGACCAGGTACTGACCAGGTAATAACCAGGTAATAACCAGGTAATAACCAGGTAATAACCAGGTAATAACAGGTACCCACCAGGTAATAACCAGGTAATAACCAGGTAATAACCAGGTAATACCAGGTACTGACCAGGTAATGACAGCCTCCTCCTGCGCTGACACACTGGTTCAGAGCCTCACACTCGAGGCCGTTTCCTTTGTATCCTCCTTTACAGCTGCAGTCGCTCTGTCAGTCAGAAGATGCTACGATGGTCAGTGTGGTTACCATGGAGATGTTGCAGCACAGTTTTATTCTTTAAAGTTTAAACGCCGACACAAGAAGCTAAATTTGGGGGTAGATTTGTAACCATCTCTGATTGAGATCACAGGGCTCTTCCTCAGATTCTGCTTCTGTAACCTGTCCGGGTCCGACGTAGATGCAGGTGGCGTTGGCATGGCAACCGCCCCTGTCAGGAGCCTGGCAGTTGTTGACTGGCTGGCACTCGTCCCCGTCCTCCCTCCACCCGCTCAGACACTGGCACACGTGGGAGCTCACGCCTGTCTTTATGCATTTGGCCTGCAGGGGGCGCGCACACGCACGCACACGCACGCACACGCACACGCGCACACACACACACACACACACACACACACACACGCACACACACACACACTGAGGTGAACCAGATCCCGGCCCAGACTGAGCCGGGTTTTTTCAGCAACCCGCACACGTACGTTCAGACTGCAGCCGCCGCGGTGCGGAGGCGCGCAGGGGTCGGACTCCACGCAGGTAATCCCGTCGCCCTGGAAACCAGGTTTACACACGCACCTGCAAACAGGACAGAAGCACCGCTGGGACGTCACAGCGCCTCCTGCTGGCGGAACCGCTCTGGTAGCAACAACCGCAGTCAAGGTAGCGTTAGCTTCTGTGACGGTGGGCGGGGCAGGAAGACTCACCTGACGGCTCCCTGGCTGAAGTCGCAGTCTGCGTGGGCGTGGCAGAACTGCGCCTGGACGCCACAGGCAGCCGTCTGACGGTCGCAGAGCCGCCCGGTGAAGCCCGGCAGGCAGGAGTCCTCTTTGCAGCGCCCGTCCGAGTCCGGACGGTTATCGCACTGTCCATGGATACAAGGACACGCTGCAAGCACACAGGTGAGCCAGGTGAGCGCAGGGCACACCTGCAGGAGCGGGTCAGCGCTGCACCTACGTCTGTGGCAGGCGGGTCCGTATTTGCTGGAGGAGGAGCAGTACTGACAGCGAGACCCTCGGAAGCTGGGCTCGCAGACGCACGTCCCGTCGCCACCGATGCCCTCCGAGCACTGGAACAGGACACAGGTCCCGCTCACGCTAGCCCGCGCTAACGTCACATGATTTGCCGAGTGCTGACCTGTCCGTGTCCGGAGCAGGGGTTCTGATGTCCACCGGGACAGGGACTGCAGTCTGGACCGTAGAAGCCCCGACAGCAGGCTGGAGTCTGGACACAGAGGAGCTGGGTTTAGCTTTAGCTGCTGACGGAGGATGCGGAGGACATGGAGGACACGGAGGACGCAGAGGACATGGAGGAGGCGGGGTCTGCTTACCGTCACTGTGGCGTTACACAGAGGGGAGCAGCCTGTGGCCGGAACCACCAGAGCCGGTCTGCCGATGGATAGCGTGTAGACACAACCCAGCGTGGACGAGCCCTGAGCAGCAGAGACATCCGGCTTTACAGTCGGAGCCGCTGGTTCCTGCAGGAACCTGGAAAAGCGTCCTTACCGTGTGGACTCCAGAGGGACACTGAGCCAGGCGGACCTTGGAGCAGCTGACACATTCACCCTGGAAGGAGACACAAGAAGAACAGCCTGGAGCTGCTGAAGCTAAGCTAGGCTAGGCTCTCCCTGGAGCTGCAGCTGCTGAAGCTGAGCTAGGCTAAGCTAGGCTAGGCTCTCCCTGGAGCTGCTGAAGCTGAGCTAGGCTAAGCTAGGCTAGGCTAAGCTCTCCTGCGGACGCTCTGCTAACTGAAAGGCTAACCGACTAGCGGGTGCTGGAAGTCCTCACCTTGATGATTTTGCTCTCGGTGATGTCACACCTGTGGGGCAGCACAGGTGTGATGGAGGGCGGGACCAGGACTCCATCCATCACGTACAGACGACCGTTTTTAGCTTCGACCGCGGCTTCCAACACCGCAGCTCCACCCACCATGATCTGACCCTGGAGCACAGGTGCGATCACTCGCTGGCTCCTCCTGCTGTTGCTAGGCAACCTTCACCGCCACACTTACATTCTCGCTCACATTGATGGTCAGAACCTGGTTGGCCAGTGAGACAACCCTGGGCATGGACACCACGTTGAAGACGTCCAGCTTGAAGGGAGGAAGAAGCAGAATGAGGAAGGACCGAGGCCGGAGAAGCAGATGATGCGAGGTGGACTGACCGCCGTGGACGGGACCACGTGGTTCCTGAGCAGCTCCACCAGTTTGGCGTGACCCTGGACATGAAGGTGTTGGTGAGCAGCTAAAGGCACAGCGGAGCAGCAGCTCTGGGCTCTCACCTCCACCGTGCGAAGGTAGGTCAGGTGACCTTCAGCCATCAGGTCAAAGGCTGAACTGATAGGAGCAAAGACCGTGATTGGTCCAGGAAGGTCCAGCAGCGCCTCCACGTCCGTGTTCTGAGGAGACACTCACAGAGACAGGAAGGAAAGACAGAGACAGGAAGTAACCACAGAGACAGGAAGTAACCACAGAGACAGGAAGTAAGCACAGAGACAGGAAGTAACCACAGAGACAGGAAGGAACCACAGAGACAGGAAGACAGAGACAGGAAGGAAAGACAGAGACAGGAAGTAACCACAGAGACAGGAAGTAAAGACAGAGACAGGAAGACAGAGACAGGAAGGAAAGACAGAGACAGGAAGTAACCACAGAGACAGGAAGACAGAGACAGGAAGAAACCACAGAGACAGGAAGTAACCACAGAGACAGGAAGGAAAGACAGAGACAGGAAGACAGAGACAGGAAGGAAAGACAGAGACAGGAAGTAACCACAGAGACAGGAAGGAAAGACAGAGACAGGAAGTAACCACAGAGACAGAACGTAAAGACAGAGACAGGAAGGAAAGACAGAGAGAGGAAGTAAGCACAGAGACAGGAAAGAAACACAGAGACAGGAAGACAGAGACAGGAAGGAAAGACAGAGACAGGAAGAAACCACAGAGACAGGAAGTAACCACAGAGACAGGAAGACAGAGACAGGAAGGAAAGACAGAGACAGGAAGTAACCACAGAGACAGGAAGACAGAGACAGGAAGGAAAGACAGAGACAGGAAGTAACCACAGAGACAGGAAGTAAAGACAGAGACAGGAAGGAAAGACAGAGACAGGAAGACAGAGACAGGAAGGAAAGACAGAGAGAGGAAGTAACCACAGAGACAGGAAGGAAAGACAGAGACAGGAAGTAACCACAGAGACAGGAAGGAAACACAGAGACAGGAAGTAAAGACAGAGACAGGAAGACAGAGACAGGAAGTAACCACAGAGACAGGAAGTAACCACAGAGACAGGAAGGAAAGACAGAGACAGGAAGGAAAGACAGAGACAGGAAGTAACCACAGAGACAGGAAGTAACCACAGAGACAGAACGTAAAGACAGAGACAGGAAGTAACCACAGAGACAGGAAGTAAAGACAGAGACAGGAAGTAAAGACAGATACAGACAGGAAGTAAAGACAGAGACAGACAGGAAGTAAACACAGAGACAGGAAGTAAACACAGACGGTGCTTCCTAAGCTGGCTTTGGGCTTCAGGTGAGACGGTCACATGATCGTGCTCAGGTGAGACGGTCACATGATCGTGCTCAGGTGAGACAGTCACATGATCGTGCTCAGGTGAGACAGTCACATGATCGTGCTCAGGTGAGACGGTCACATGATCGTGCTCAGGTGAGACGGTCACATGATCGGGGGTACCTGCAGCAGAGACTTCAGAGTTCCAAACTTTCCGTAGTCAGAGACGATCTTCATCAGGTTCTCCTGTCAGGAAACACAACAGGTCTGACATCAGAGGCCGGGGCAGGAAGCAGCGTCTCAGCTGTGCGTCTCCACCTGCGTGTCGCTCTGGACGATGGGGGACACGTTGTCCATCAGCTTGTTGATCAGGTGAATCATGCCGTTGGACGCCACGTTTCCTGCCTGGACGATCACACCTTTCTTCCTGCTGCCGTGGAGACGGATCGTGACCTGAGAGTCCTGAGGAGACCAGACAGGTGTGACGCCTGTGGGTGGGCCAGCCTGTCGCTAGGCAACAGCAGCGCCAGCCCTCACCCTCCCTGAGGTGTCCATCTCGGCCGATTTGCCCGTCAGGGTGTAAAACTCGTCGTTTTTCTTCAACGTGTCCAAGGTCATCACCCCGGCAACCAGGTGCAGCTGACACAGGTACCTGGCCTTGGACGGGTCCGCGGTCAGGCTGTTCACCTGGGGGACAAAGAGCAGCGTGACTGAGCGAGCGCGTCCCTGAGCGAGCGCGTCCCTGGGGACGGGGACAGGGGGTCTGCGGGTCCTCACCGGCGTTCCTCGGAACGCCTTGTTGATGGGCACGAAGGCGGTGAAGGGCCCCAGGTTCTGCAGCGGCCACGCCAGAGAACCTGCGAGGACAAAGGCGCAGACGTGAGACGTGTCCAAGCCTGCGAGGCCTGAAGGTCCAGACGGCTCTGACCGAAGAGGCTGATGGCGGCGCTCAGCTGGCCGCTCCACGCTCCTCCGGGCTCGGCGTTGAGCTCCTGCAGCCGCTGCAGGATGTTCCCGTAGCACACCTTCCCGTTCCCCACGTAGCCCTGCCGACACGTGCACCTGAGGGGCGGAGCGACAGGTGGGC
>CM027098.1:10709767-10732267 GCA_015343265.1 Pao palembangensis | reverse complement strand
TCAGACAGGCAGAGAGAGAGAGACAGACAGACAGTCAGTCAGAGAGAGAGACAGGAAGACAGTCAGAGATAGAGAGAGACAGGCAGACAGACAGTCAGAGAGAGAGAGAGACAGTCAGAGAGAGAGACAGGCAGACAGTCAGTCAGAGAGAGAGAGACAGGCAGACAGTCAGTCAGAGAGACAGACAGTCAGAGAGAGAGAGAGAGAGAGAGAGACAGGCAGACAGTCAGTCAGAGAGACAGTCATTCAGACAGGCAGAGAGAGAGAGACAGGCAGACAGTTAGTCAGAGAGACAGTCAGTCAGACAGGCAGAGAGAGAGACAGGAAGACAGTCAGAGAGAGAGAGAGACAGGCAGAGAGAGAGAGACAGTCAGAGAGAGAGACAGACAGTCAGTCAGAGAGAGAGAGACAGGCAGTCAGAGAGACAGACAGGCAGACAGTCAGTCAGACAGAGAGAGAGAGACAGGCAGACAGTCAGAGAGAGAGAGAGACAGGCAGAGAGAGAGAGAGACAGTCAGAGAGAGAGACAGGCAGACAGTCAGTCAGAGAGAGAGACAGACAGTCAGAGAGACAGACAGGCAGACAGTCAGACAGAGAGAGAGAGACAGGCAGACAGTCAGAGAGAGAGACAGGCAGACAGTCAGTCAGACTGACTGTCAGACTGACTGTCAGGACTCCTCTGACTGCCTACATGGGTTCCAACCCTGGTTCTCAACCTCAAGCAGAAGCAGAAGCCTGGCTCGTGGGCACTGAGGCCAGGTGTTGTGGACTGAAGCTCAGGTCAGGCTGTGTCCGCGCCCCCTCAGGTTAACCACCTGTCCTATGACCTCCCCCACAGCTCCGCCCCCAGACCCTCCTCCCTCCTCTCCTCCACCAGGAGGAGCTCCACAGGAGGTCTGTCCCTCACGTGGACTCTGTCTTTTTGCACATGCACTCGTCTCTGTGGGGGTGACTCCAGACCTGGGACGTGTCCTGAGCTGCAGGTCTGACGAGGACGCTGAGGCTGGAACGGCTGAAGACCACAAGGCTGACCGGGCTGGACCAGGAGACCACAGTCCTGGAAGGACAAACAGAAGGTTCACGTCTGCTGCCCATCCCTCCATCATCCATCCATCCATCAGCCCTCAGAGGTGAAGCAGCCTGTAGCTGATGCTGAGTCACAGTTAGCTGTCGGGGAGACACTCAAGCATCAAACAGGAAGTAGACGTCTGAAACCTTCCCAGAATGCACCAGCGCTCCTGCTGCATCACCTGCTGGAAGAGGTCAGAGGTCAGACAAACCTTCAGGGCCGCTGGGTGCCAACAAGTCTGGCTCCAACATCAGAGTCTCTGTCCCCCCCCCCCCCCACACACACACACACACACACACACACACACACACACACCACCGGGGCTCCACATTCCTCTTGGCGGCGTCACAGTTGGCAACAAAGTGCGACAGAAAAACTTAACAGGGATTTTCTTGTTCCTGCTGGACTTCAGAAGCTTCTGGAACAAACCAGCAACAACAACAAACACGCCACCGCCGCCTTTCATCTGGTCACATGACCCTCCAGCAGGCTGGCGCGGTCCTGCACCGGCAGACGGATCAGCGGCCCCGGGACCTGGGTCCAGTCCGAGACCCGGGCCTCACCTGCAGGAAGCTGCACACCATGTGATCCCCAAACATGGGCAGACTGGGCCGGCTCTCTCGGTGCATGTGGACCGTGTAGGTTGCCATGACAACGGGCTCTGCTCCTCCACCACCTGTGACCAGGACTCTGATGGTGTTGTCCCCAAGGCCCACAGGGTAGGTCACCATCCTGGACAGCAACGTTTGTGATGAACCCACAGAGGTCAGAGGTCAGGGGTCAGTGTTTGGAGACCCACCTGGGCCCCTGGCGCCCACCCACGTGGACCCGACACGCTGGACTCGCGGCTTCTGCTCTGATTCGAACCGTCACCGTCTCGAAGCCGACTTCAGCGCGATACACCTTCACCTCGGGCCTGAAGGGCGGAGCCAGAGTGAGGGCGGGGTCAGTGTAGATCTGTCTCAGGTGAGGGTCCCGACAGGAACCTGAAAGACAACCATGCGGCTCAGTCCCGAGTCCAAACTAGAGCCAGAAACACGCCGAGCTTGTTCCTCCAACCTTCATCCTCTGAAGACTGTGCTGCCCCCTGCTGGCTGAGGGAAACATGGACAGGTGTGTCAATCAATCTGTCCACAGGTGAGGACAGACGCCTGGCTTGTCCAGTCCACTCACCTGTCCAGCGTCCTCTGGAGAGCATAGAAGCGACTGAGCTTCATCTGAAGGTCCCACACACCCGCCGGACCAGAGGGGGACGAGGACGAGGAGGGACACAACTGCACAAGAAGGACAACGTGATGTTAACGCTGGAAGAACACGTCTCTCACACACACACACACACACACACGCACGCACACACGCACACACACACGCACACACGCACACACACACGCACACACACACACACACACGCACACACACGCGTTCACGTGTGGAAACTGTTGTTGTTGTTCACCAGCTGGAAGTTTGAGGGGATCTTCATCTGTCGCTGGAACCGAAGCAGAAGAAGAAGGTCGTCCTCTGTCAGACACAGGCCGTGTGTCCCTCTGCAGCCTCCATACTGCACACACACACACACACACAGTCAGGTGTGTGTGTGTGTGTGTGTGTGTGTGTGTGTGTGGGTGATGACGTACCTGTTCTGCTCTCAGTGGCAGATGTGTGTGAGAGTTCAACAGGAAGTGCAGTGTGTCCTCCAGGATGAGCTCTCTGGTGATCTGGCGGTCAAACCTGTCATCAGTCAGCGTGGAGAACATCAGGTCAGAGGTCACCTGAAGGGGAAAGGAGCGCGCGTCAGGGGCGCCCTCTGCTGGACGCTCAGCGGTACTGCGCCACAGCGGAGAACCCGGAAAGCTCCGTTCTCAGCTCTGGTTTGATTGGTCGGTCCACGGAGTGGGCGTGGTCAGTGCGGGTCAGGATCGGTGTCCCTCACCTGCACGATCTCAGGCGTGACGGCTCCGCTGAAGAGCAGCGTGAAGGTCAGCAGCTGGTAGCACCACACACACCTGAGGCAGGAGCAAGGGTCACTGCTGCAGGACTGATCCAGGACCAGGGATGCTGCAAGTCTGACCTCTGACCCTCACCTGTGTGCTCCTGCCTCCTCATTGGCCAGTGCAGCCGCCTGCAGCACGCGGCTGAGCACCGCCCTCACCTGCTCCAAAGCCTGGCGGGAGTCGAGCCGTCCGAGCTGCTGCCGCAGGAAGTCGCCGAGCTGAGTGCAGAGGAGGAGTGGAAGCGCAGGCGGAGACAGACCCACAGGTGAGCGTACAGGGCCTACCTGTGTGACCCGCCCCCTCTGCTCCCGCTGCGTCATCACCACACTCGTCTCGTGCAGGAAGGAGGTCAGCGGGTTTACCGAGGTCACCAGGACGTAAACGGCTACGAGAGAGCGAGGCAGCGCCCCCGCAGCTGATTGGCTGTGACAGAAGACACAGGACATCAGACTCCGCCCACCGCCCTGGACCACAGTCCAGGAGCAGGACTCCTGGCCAGCGGTCAGATCACCTGTCGACTCCCAGCAGCAGCTTGTGATTGGCCGGGCCGCAGGAGAACGGCCTCATGTTGAGCTGCGACCCTGAGGAGACACAGGGTCAAAGAGCGGGTCAGCAGAGGCACCTGGCGCCGCTCACCTGGACAGGTGACTCGCTCCTGGCTCACCTGGCCGTGGGCGGGTGAGCAGGCGACAGAGACCTCCACCCGCATCAGAGAACGCTGCCATCAGCTCAGGCAACACGTTCACCTGCGGAGACACGCAGGGAAGTGACCATGTGAGCGCAAGGTGGGCTCTGATTGGCTGGCGAGCTGATACTGACCATCTGATGACCTTGGAGGTCAGAGCGGGAGACTTTCCTCACACAGCTTCCTTCAGAGTCACTGAGGCATATCAACAAGCTCCACCCACCAGAACCTGCAACCACAGATGGAATCAAACAGGAAGTCCCTTCTGTGACCGTGGCAACGGTTTCCTCCAGCAGCAGAAACAGGAAGCGGTCTGTCCAAACACGAGCTCGGGGAAGGAAGCTGGAGGCTGGTGGACAGGAAGCGTTCTCTTCCTGTCCACCAGCGCTGATCAGAGCCAGGCTGGGGCCAGGACCAGGTCCTCTGAGAAACCGAGCTCTTCACAGCCGCAGCAGACGTGGCTGGCGTCTCTGAAGGCTCAGGTCTGAGGACCACCAGCACCACGTCTCCCAGTTAGGGGACCCTTATGGTTAGAATGGTGAGAACACCACACACCAGTCTCCCCAGTTACAGAGCGCAGGACTGGCCAGTGCTGCCCCCTGCTGTCCGATTTAATGAGCGCCAGTCAGCGCTTAAAGGTGACGGGGGCGTGGCCAGCGCTGTAGGCCCCACCTCTGTTTCAACCATGCTGCCAATCATCTCACAGTGGGGACAGCTGTGGGCGGGGCCACACCCGGAACCGTTACCGTGGTTACTCCTCAGGAGGCTGCTGGTCTCTGTGGACCTGGACAGAAGAACCTCGAAGTCCATTTGCTGCAGAAGCCGCTGATACAGCTGGACCTCTGTGTCTGACACCAAGTGCTGGCCCAACAGGACCACGGCCCGGCGGGGGACAGGAAGCGGCCCAGGCTGGACCTGACAGGAGCAGAGAGACGGAGACGTTAGTGTGACGCAGCAGAAGCGGCAGACGGTACAAACGCGGATGCTGCATCGACGGACGTGTTCTCCTGAGGAACCTGTGAGAACACGCAGAGGTTCTCCTGAGGAACCTGTGAGAACACGCAGAGGTTCTCCTGAGGAACCTGTGAGAACAGGCAGAGGTGCTCAGAGGTTCTCATGAGGAACCTGTGAGAACAGGCAGAGGTTCTCAGAGGTTCTCCTGAGGAACGCCAGGTGTCTGGAGGTCCAGCCCGGCTGGGTTGCTCCTGATCTAACGTGCCCTGAAGCAGCTTCAGACTAGGGGCAGGATGAAGACTGCATGGATGACTGAGGAAGGTTCCACACAGAAGATACATTCCACAGCTGATGAAGCAAGACAGCATCACATGACCTGATGCTCTGATCACATGACTGCTCTGAGCTGCTAAGACACATGAAGAGGTGTGTGTGTGTGTTCCTGAAGTCAAGCTGTAAAAACAGCTGTCAAAACACAGTTGTCCCGACTGTCCGTGAACACACCTGCTGGAGTCAGTCAGGTGACGCATCAGCTGATGCTGTCTGGATCCTCAGGCCATGACCTCCATGACCTTTAGTCCAGTTTCAGGTGAACTAAGACACTCTGCTTTGTCCAGTCAGGGCAGAGACAGTTTTGTAAACAGGAAGTGGGTGTTGGATCAGGTGTTTTGGTGTGTGCAGCTGTCAATCATCCTGGGGCCTGCTGGTGTCACCTGACCGGAAGAGGGCGCTCGCGCCAGCTTTCTCCATCACTACTTCTTCATCGCTTTTTGGCATATTGACAACATTGAGTTTGGTCCAGATTACTGGTCAACACCCACGTCATCCAAGTTAATATTAAAGGTCATTAATAAATTTAACACTTGATTTTTATGAAAGAAACTTTAAACGTCTTGCTTCGGTGACGTCACGGGAGCTCACCTGAGCAGCCTCCAGGTAGGAGAGGATCCTCCGCGTCTCCTCATCCGGCGCGGCTCTTTGGACCGGCTCTCTGCTGCGTCCACGCTGTCCGGACCGGACCCGGTTCCAGGCCAGCATCAGGGTCTGGTAGAGGCAGAACCCGAGTCCGAGCAGCAGCAGCGGGCCGGAGACACCGGACCGGCGGCGGAGCAGCATCCCGACTGAGAACAGCAGAACCCGCATCAGGAACCGAACCGAAACTACTTCCAAGTCCAGCTCCTCTTCATCCCGCAGAACTTTGCCAAGTTCTCCAGCCTCTGGGCCGTAAACTGCGTTTCCCAACAAACTTCTGGGAACATGCTTAGTTGTTCTGGACTTTGTTCAGACCGGAAATTCAGCCGGACCGGTTCCGAAAACCCTTTCTTGTTTCTAGATGCACAACATCCAACGAACGTTGCGGATTCCCAGCTTCGGGCTCCAGTCAGAGACCCGAGCCGCCGCGCAGAGAAGGTTCCTCTTAGCTGCCGACCCGCATCACCCGGAGGGTCCACTGCGGCCGGTTCTGCTGCGGTTCCCTTCAGCGGCCGCTGAAGTCATCTGGCCCCTCAACGGAGCGACGAGGAAAACGGGAATGTGGAGCAGAGAAGAAGCAGAGAAGTTAGTCTGCGCTCACCATCTGGTTCCCATTAACCCTCCAGGAGAGGAGCCCCGCCGGCCCGCCTTCCTGTCCGCCCAACACCGTCCGGACCCGGAGCGCCCAGAACCATGCCGTCCTTAAACACAACCCGCTGAGCTCAGCTCAGAAGGTTCTACTGTTTACAGCTGTTCCGGGGTCAGAACCTCCTCCCACCTCCTGCTCAAACACTCTCAAGTCTGAGTTATTTCTGGAAAACACACTCGGTGTGCGTGCGTGCGTGCGTGCGTGTCAATGAGTTAGTTACTCCTCCTGAACTCATAAAAGTTCTATTTTTACTGTACTGTCCAACCTCGATATAACCTGAGATTATGTCCAGATTTTGGGGACATTTCTAGAAGACTGCAGCTGAAGAACATCAGAACCAGCCAGCACTGGGATAATCCCACTGCTTGAACTGGTCAGGTCAACAAACTGGAGCTTCCGGAAGGTCTTCCAGCAGCAACGTTCCCAAAACTTCCATAATTTCTCCCAGATGGCCCTGGTGATGTCACACTGGCATGAAAAATGACCACCAACCACAATCCAGGGGCCCGGAGCCACGCCCCCAGCAGCAGCCTGTTCGTTTAAGATGACTTCCTGTCTGTTTCCAAATTTAAACTGATCTCCAGTCAGCTGTCTGACTGCTCCTCGACTGCCTGTCCAGCACTCAGGTCCAGGCTGTGCATTCATCGCCATGGTTACAGTCCATCATTTAACCCTGATGACTTGTTCAGAGATGATTTGTTAATTGGTGCGAGTCAAACTGATCGATGATCAATGACCTGCAGCAGCAGCACGCGAAACAGGCTGGAAACCAGTAAGCAAGACCACAGCCTGGCATGGCGGCACTTCCTGCTGGGCCCAGCAGGGGGAGCCATAGCTCCATTACTGCCACAGTCTGCACGTGAGCAGCAGCGCTCATGACTCAAGGGCAGAAGCCCCGCCTCCTGACATAGCTCCACCCCCTGGAAACAAATCAGACAGCACATACAAAAACATCTGGACTTTTTATTGAGATTTCTGCCAACATCAGAGTAACACACACACACACACACACACACACACAGTGTAACACCATTCACACACAGTTTTGTGTCAACAGTTCAGACATGTTCTGGCCCCGTCACAGAAACGAAGATTACTGAAAAGATAAACTGAGATTACATGACATGGTGCTGGTTTCCTGGAGCTCTGGGGTTCAGATGGATGTGGTGGAGCATCAGTTCAGCTCCGCTCCACCATCGCCGAACTCACCTGTCCAGGTGAACTGGACTTGGAGCCTAGGTCGCCCCGGTCTGGGCTCCACCTGAACTCACCTGGATAACGAGCGTCAGACCAACCTGACAGGTAAACCGCTGTCAGGTGACATCTGGTTCACAGGAAGAGGAATGATGAAGATGTCTGCTCAGTGGTCAGGTTGGTTTCATCCAGTGTTGCCTTCAGGAGCCTCCAGCCTGCTGGAAATCGGACCTCTGCCCACAGACGGAGGTCCCACCCAGCACAGTGGTGTCTACTTGTGTCGGCTGCCCCGTCTCTTCATGGCGGCCGTGCACTGGGGACAGTACCACTTCCCTTTGGGAGCCTCGGTCAGGCCCACGCAGCCGTAGTGGAACCACTCGATGGGACACTGAAACAGACGCAGGCCTGGTCAGAGCCGGCCACCTCAAACGCAGCTCAATCATTCAGCTAAGGTGTTGCTGCTCACGTCTGTGTTGTCACAGCCGACCATCTCGCCGTAGGACACCTGCCAAGATCAACAACAGTCACACCCGAGGCCGTCACAGGTCAAACTGTTTCAGAGCAAAGACAACAGCTGGAGGCTCCAGCAGGTGAAGGAGGGTAGCAAGCTAACGCGTCTAGGCTGACTGCGGTTACCGCCGTGGTTACCTGGTTACAGATGCAGTAGCGGGGCTCGTTGGGGTCGTAGGTCCAGTCCACCTGGCTGTTGGCCTCAGATTCTGGCAGCACTGAGGCCTGCTGGGAAAGTTCCTGAGCCAATGCTGATGATGAAGAGCAAGATGAGAGCGAGGAGGAGGAGGAGGACGAAGATGACTGGTGGTTGGAAGACTTGATGCTGCTTCTAGACACCAGCAAGAACAGGCAGTGTTACCGTGGTTACCAGAGGTCAGCTTTGGCTCTAACCTCACACCTTCAACCCACTGCTGGTTTCCTTTCGTTAGCTACAAACGACTGTTTGCACAGTAAAATCACACGCTGGTCAGCAATCCTGAGGTCTTACTTGGACTTGCGCCCCCTGGAGTCAGAGGTGGTGTTGGGGGTCAGGGTTTGTGTGAGGGTGGAGGCCAAAGCTGAGGAGGAATATCCAGCTCCTTCCCGGGGAAGCGAGAACTCCCGGCCCAGCTGGAAGTCGTTGTTCTTGATGGCCTCGTAGCTGGCTTTCAGACTGGACGTTCTCCTCCCCTCCTTCATCTGACAACAACACAACACGTGGCTAGGTTGCTTAGCAACAACCTTGCGTCAGACTGTTTGGCCGAGCAGCGTGTGCTCCGCTTCTGGGTCCTGACCTGGGCTGTGGCCTGGACCGCCTGAGCTGCAGCCATGGTGATGGCCCCGGCTCCTGCCCCGGGGCCAGCGGGCAGAGTGCTCAGGTTGTAGGAGGCCAAAGGCTGAGAGGAGTTCACGCTGTAGACACTGTTGGCGGATGAGGGTGCACTGTTGGTGCGGCAGCCTGCAAACGACACACACAGCTGTTAACACGCACACAGACACACACACACCGTGTGTGCCCTTACCTGGTGTGTTCTCCTTGGAGGCGTCTGATGTGAGGGTGGAGAGCAGAGCCTCAGACTTAAACTTCTTCTCTGGGATGTGTTCGGTGGTGTGGTGAACGGGAGCGCTGTACTTCCTCTCTGAGCCAGTAAGAAGGTGGGAAGATGAAACACACAGCAGGAAGACCCCACTCAGCAGCTGTGGCAGGCGTGTGTGTGCTGCTACTTACTCTCAGTGGTGGTGTGAGAGTGCACGTGATGGTTGTTGACCGGCTGGGATGGACTGTCCATCTCCAAGGACCCTGAGGGACAACAGGACGTTAGAGTTCTGACTGGGATGCACAGAAGCAAAGACCTGAGTGGAGCTCACGTCTCTCCAGGATCTCTGTGATGCCTGCGTTGTCAGCCTCCAGCTCCATCTTAAACTTGGCCAGTTCCTGGTCCAGTTTGCGCAGATGACGGTCCACCTGAACAAGCAAAGGTCCTCTTCATCAGTGTTCTCATGAAGATGGTCATCATTAGAGCTGGTCCACCCTCGAGACGAGGTCAAAGATCTGACCTCAGGGTTCTTAAGTTACACCAACACCAGTGACGAGTGTGTGAAACATCTGCCTTGTGTGCTCACTGGATGTGCATACACAGCTCACCAGGTCATAAATCTGATTGGCCAGCTGGACCTTCTCATCTGCATCCTCCAAAGCCTTGTAATAATCCTGGAACACAGACGCGACCGGTTACTGAGTCTGCGTTTACCTGCAGCCAGCCCAGGTTCAGTCCTCGTACCTTCTTAATGACCTCCATCTGTTCTTCTCTCCACTCCGGTTTGTTCTTCTTGGCATTAACGAAGAACTCGTTCACCTTCTGCTCCAGCTGGTCTGTGGCATCTGGATGAAGACAGGAACCACCACCGGAGGTGAGGGGTTAGCCACATGTTTTTAGAAGTTCTACAATCACGTGTGTGCTGGAGACAGAAGTCAGTGAGCTCCAGCCTCATTCATGAGATGTCAACCACTGAGGAGACACTTCTAGCAGATATTAAACCTTCTTTCTTTCTTTAATGCGCGAAACTGGGTGTTTACAGTTTCCCGCTGAACGTTCAACTAAAAACATTAAAATCACTTCACTCAAGTATTAGTAAATCTGTATGTTGCGTGTATACCATGAAAGTCGCCATATAGTGCTGAGTGGGACTAACCCGACTCTGAGTGTCTGAACTGGACTAAAACTAAACACCGAGAGAATTCAGGCGTCAGTAAACTTCACAGTAGTCAGGGTTCATCCTCAAGTGTGCTTGCAACTTTCCTACAAATGGCGAGGCTTGTTCGTGTGTTTGTGTCGTTGGCCGTGGGGCGGCACATACTCTGAACCTGCAGGTCCATCTCTCTCATTTCCGTAAACCTATCGCGGAGATCCATGGGTAGCTGCTCGATCACTGCCGAAGAAGAAAAAGCGGTTACCGAGCTAGCTAGGCTAGGCTAGCAGCCCCGGCGACACAAGACGGGAAAATACACATTTTTAGGGCAACAGGCGCGACTCACGCCGAGAATGCGTTTTAACAGAGCAACACTCACTTTCCAAATAATCCTCCAGGTACAACATGTTGCTCGAGCTGTCGTTTTCAGCGCTTTATCCGAGAATTTAGCTCTTTCAAGATGGCGCCGCCAGCCGCTGCCTCCCTGCGAAACAAATCAAGTCAGAAAATATGACGCAATCTCTCCACGAGTTCTTATTGGTTAAGATGGACACAGACGGTTCGGTCGGATGGCCTCATGGGGAATGTAGTTTTTTTTTAAAAAAATTCCCATTCCTGTCCCACTTTCGTTCATATTATTTGCGTAGTATTATTAATGTTCAAAATGTAAAAATGGGAAATGAAAAATAAGACTAAAAATAGACCAGTTGAAATTATACTGGAACGACATTTTTTCATAGACTGGACCCTAACCCATCTCAACATTCCATACGCAAATACTTACCAGAACCACGATAATTCCTAGTGAATAAAAAATAAATCAAATTCCTCTCGTTCGATGGCCTGTTAATCAAACACAAACGCCACAGAATAGTCAATAAAAAAAGACGAGAACTTGAATTGTAAAACCTAACGTCTCCACTAGATGGAGCCACCTATCCGTCTGAAAAATCGAGCAGTGCAAAGACACCAAACAATATGACAGAAGAAAAGAACTACAAGTTCAGCACCATAACACCGAGAATCACACGTCATTTCAAGCGTAGGATGGAAACTTACGTCTACTTATTCATTAACTTTTTTTTTACTTTAGTCAGTTTTTTCTCTAGTTTATTCCTTCTTTTTTTCTTTGGGTGCAGAGGTCGGGAGTTACTGCGCATTAAAAAGCATCCGTGCGGCCAAATGGCCCCCTCCAGTGGCGAGACTTGGTATGGCGTCTCCTGTGACTCGACGTTAATAGCTCATTCCTGTGTCCACCGCAAAAATTCCTTTCCGAAGTACACGAGAAATTAATAGAAAGGGAGAAAATAACAACACAAAATAATTAAAACCATTTCATGCCTTTCTCCAATTCATCAACCGCGCTTTGCTATAAAAGAGCTCGCAGGCTTCCGTAGCGCCCGTCGGCAGCAAACAGCCGGTGAAACGGGTTGAAAACGTGTCTTTAAGCTGTGAAAACTCACCTTTTCTTGTTAGAATAATGAGCCGAAGCTATAACGATGAGCTGCAGTTCCTGGATAAGCTCAGCAGCACCTGCTGGAGGATCAAAAAGGGCTTTGTTCCCAACATGCAGGTGAGTTCTGGAGTATTTAGAGCGACGTTAGCTGATGAGGCTCAGGCAGTTAGCACACGCCGACCGCGGTTCCCACGGAAGAAGAGCGTAATTACGTCTACATGTCACAGTAACGAGCACGTGCATACACCACTGGTTGATGTTAGCTGGTTAGATGTGACCTGAGTGACTGTTTGCTGGCTGCTTCTTGCTCCAGGTGGAAGGAAACTTCTACGTGAACGACGCGCTGGAGAAGCTGATGTTTGAGGAGCTGCGGAACGCTTGTCGGGGAGGTGCTGCCCTTCCCCTGGCCGATGGTCCCCGTCGGTCAGCAGGCGTTAAACGCTGCTTTTTGTCTTTGTTCCAGGTGTGGGCGGGTTCCTTCCGGCCATGAAACAGATCGGGAACGTGGCGGCGCTGCCAGGAATCGTTCACGTCAGTCCCATTTGCCCGAAAATCACCTTTCAAAAGCCTTTTCCAACCTTTTTGTGTGACACCGCAGAAGTCCATCGGTCTCCCCGACGTCCACTCTGGGTACGGGTTCGCCATCGGCAACATGGCAGCGTTCGACATGAGCGACCCGGCGGCCGTGGTGTCTCCAGGTAGGCCTCGGCCGGCTGACTGACCCAAGCAGAAGCACCTGTGAAGAGCTGCGTCCGTCCTGCAGGTGGCGTCGGCTTCGACATCAACTGCGGCGTGCGACTGCTGAGGACGAACCTGGACGAGGGCGACGTCCAGCCGGTGAAGGAGCAGTTGGCCCAGTCGCTGTTCGACCACATCCCCGTGGGAGTGGGCTCCAAGGGAGTCATCCCCATGGGGGCCAAGTAAGGAGGGCGCGTGGTGGGCGTGTCTACCGCTGGGCCGCTGACTGGTGCGACTGCTGTGCTGTCAGGGACCTGGAGGAGGCCCTGGAGATGGGCGTGGACTGGTCTCTGAGGGAGGGCTACGCCTGGGCCGAGGACAAGGAGCACTGCGAGGAGTACGGGAGGATGCTGCAGGCGGACCCCAACAAAGTGTCCTCCAAGGCCAAGAAGAGAGGCCTTCCTCAGGTAGCAGGGGCGGGGCCTTCCTCAGGTAGTAGCAGGGGCGGGGCCGTCCTCAGGTAGTAGCAGGGGCGGGGCCGTCCTCAGGTAGCAGGGGCGGGGCCGTCCTCAGGTAGCAGGGGCGGGGCCGTCCTCCGGTGGCAGCGGGGCCTGGCTGAGCCCGGTCTCGTCCTGGTCCCTCCTGATCCATCCAAGCTGACGCCTGAACGTTGTGGTTGAAGCTGGGGACTCTGGGAGCTGGAAACCACTACGCCGAGATCCAGGTGGTGGACGAGATCTACAACGACTACGCTGCCAAGAAGATGGGCATCGACCACAGAGGGCAGGTGTGTGTGATGATCCACAGCGGCAGCAGAGGCCTCGGACACCAGGTGGCCACAGGTGAGACGCAGCCCACAGGGAGCTTGCAGACTGGCTTGCGTGGAGGAGCGTCTGAAGCTTCCTGTCCACAGATGCGCTGGTTGCCATGGAGAAGGCCATGAAGAGAGACCAGATCTCAGTGAACGACCGTCAGCTGGCGTGCGCTCGCATCAGCTCCCCGGAGGGGCAGGACTACCTGAAGGGGATGGCGGCGGCGGGAAACTACGCCTGGGTCAACCGCTCCTCCATGACCTTCCTCACCAGACAGGTGAGCAGGCGGGCGGAGGCGCAGGTGGAGGAGGGCCTGGTTTCACACCAGCTCTTCCTTTCAGGCCTTCTCCAAGGTGTTTGCAACCACCCCCGACGACCTGGACATGCACGTCATCTACGACGTCTCGCACAACATCGCCAAGGTGGAGGAGCACGTGGTGGACGGGAGGCAGAGGACGCTGCTGGTCCACCGCAAAGGCTCCACCCGAGCGTTCCCCCCGCACCACCCGCTCATCCCCGTGGACTACCAGGTGTGTGTCGGCACGCACGCACGCACACACACACCCACACACACCCTGACCCTGATGGACGCCCTCCGCCCCCAGCTGACAGGCCAGCCCGTCCTGATCGGAGGGACCATGGGAACCTGCAGCTACGTCCTGACGGGGACGGAGCAAGGCATGACGGAGACGTTCGGAACCACGTGCCACGGAGCGGTAGGACTCTGTTGCCAGGCAACGCCCCGCCCCCCCAACCTGCTTCCTGCTGATTCTCCGCTGGGGTTTTCAGGGCCGCGCGCTGTCTCGGGCCAAGTCTCGCCGGAACCTGGACTTCCAGGACGTCCTGGACAAGCTGGCCGACCTGGGGATCGCCATCCGAGTGGCTTCACCCAAACTGGTGATGGAGGAGGTGAGTGGGCGTCCAGCCCAGGCGCATGCGCACGTGCACGTAGGCTCTGGAGCACGCCTGTTTGTGTTTCAGGCTCCGGAGTCCTACAAGAACGTGACGGATGTGGTGAACACGTGTCACGAGGCAGGCATCAGCAGGAAGGCCATCAAGCTCAGACCCATCGCCGTGATCAAAGGCTGACGGCCAGAGATCAAAGCAAACCTGGGGGTTTAGTTGGAGGCCAAATTCTGACCTGGAACCAGATGAGCTTTTCCTTTGGCTGATCGCCGTCACAGTCACCGCCGCTGCGGCGGCCTGAAGCCCCGCCTCCGGTGTTAAAGTCAGATTCTGTTTATGAAATAAAATATTTTCTGCTCAGCAAATTTGTTTGTCAGATAACTGGGCAGGAAGGTGGAGGGACTCGTCTCCACGGAAACGATCTGCCCTTCACACCTCCACCTCTGATCTAAAGAGGCTCTGACTTCAAAGCAAACATGGAGGACCTTCATTCGTTCTGTTATCAACCTGAAACAATATTAAACACCTGACGGACTCTGAGGGGTTTCACCATTTTTATTGGGGCCGTCTCGGCTCCGGGGGCCGACTTTACGTCCGCATCATCATCTGGTAACAAAGTGGTTGAAATAATAGCATATTTGCTTTAAAGAAAAACAAAAGCATCAAGCCAGAGTCCAAAATCAACATAAAGCAGTTTTAACTCAACGTCTTCGGTCCTTCAGCAGCAGGACGTCTCCACTGACGCTGCGTCTCCACCGACGGTTCAGGTTTTCCTTCCAGTCAAGTTGCATCTTCCCCACCTTCATCTCAGAAAAAACTAAAACTCACTTCCTGTGAGGTCGTCCACTGCTGAGCCGCCCCAGCTGTCGCGTCCACGTGCTCCACTTGCACACGGGCCAAAGGGACGTCCTGTCCTGGTCCTGCTCACTGTTTGAAGTGCAAATCCAGCTGTGAGGCTAAATGACAGCTTGAATATTTGGGGGAAGGGCCCGCGCCTCCATTTCCTGTTTGGTGTCAATTCAGTCCCACTGAACTTCCTGTTTGCCTAAAGTTTCGCTCTCTGGAAAAATGCCTGAAAAACCCAAACAGTCAGGAAGTCACTGGTGCCGCTGCAGGAGACAACTGTGTGTGTGTGTGTGTGTGTGTGTGTGGGGGGATACCTTTGTGTAGTTCTTCAGGACTTTGACATCCGGCTGCTGAATCACTTGACAAAGTTCCTAAAAGAGGCAGGAAATGCTGGGATGAAACATCTGGATCATCTGTCACGCTGTTGTTTCCCGCCCAAACGCTAACAAGCAACAGCAGCTCAGACAGGAAGTGGCGCAGGCTAGCCAGGCTAGCTTCCACGCTAAGCCGCGGCCAGCGTCAAGCACCTGAGCTGAGGGCAGAAGTGGGTTTCCGTGGTTACCTGGGAGATGTCTGGAGACACCTGCAGCGAGGGTAGGTACTCCTGCTGCAGGAAGTGGATGAACTCTGGGCCCTGGAGCACAGAGAGAGAGGGATCAACAGGAGCGGGGAGGCTCCACCCGCCCACAACCTCCGCCTCTTACCCTCTTCAGATGAATCATCTTCAGCGTGACTGCGCACTCCGACAGCGTCTGCAAGACAAACCAAGGCGTCCCTCAGGGTCTGTCCCTTCTGCTCGTGTCTGGCGGTGCCAGGAACTCACCAGGACGGTCTGAGCGTCTGCCAGGTCAAAGGTGGGTTTGAGCGGAGCCAGGAAGCAGGCGGGGACGATGTGCTTGTAGATGAAGTCGGGGAAGCCCACCATCCCATCTTTACCGCCTGCAGAAGACAGAGGGTGAGCAGAGAGACGCCGCTGCAGCAGGCGGTCACATGGGTGGAGTCTCACCCCACAGCTCCACCAGCTTGGACAGGATGATGAAGCAGGTCTTCTGGGCGATGGGGTCAGGGATGTCCACGGCGCCCTGGATGATGGTGAAGACCACCCGCTCCACGTTCTCTGCTCCTGACCGGACACGGACGGACGGACGGACACACACACACACACACACACACACACACACACACACACACACACACACACACACACACACACACACACCAGTTCAGGCTGGGCCGGCTCCCAACGCAGCAGCTGCCGCCGGGCCTTGAGGAGCTCACCCTGATTGGCCATCACCTCGTTCATCCCACTTCCTGTCACCGTCTGGATGAAGGTGAAGTAGCTTCTTCGCAGCATCTGCTTGTCCAGCGCAGCAGCCTGGTCGTTGTGGTCCGCCGGCCGGGCCAGAACCTCGAAGATGGCCAGAACCAGAGGCATGAAGACCTGCTGCAGGAAGGGAGACACCTGCCGCTGCCGTGGCGACAGAAGACAGTGGGTGCCTGCTGTGGGAGGGGCGGGCGCGGCGGGAGCCAGGCTCCTCCTACCTTGAACTTGGCAGTCATCTGGCTGATGAGCGGGATGAACTCCTGCAGGTCCTTGGCCTCGCAGTCCTTCAGCATGTGCTCCGAGGCAGCGGGGATGAAGGGCAGCACCTCCTCCTCCAGGCAGATGATCATGCGGTGCAGGAAGGAGCGCACGGCGCTGCGCAGCGCCCCCCGCTGGACGGGGCAGCTGAGCGCAGGCAGGAAGGTCTGCATGCAGTCGCGGTAGACCTCGGTGCAGCCGCACTGCTTCACCGTCTGCTTGTTGCTGAAGGCCTTGCTGGTGCGACTGGACAGAGCAGAGACCAGCCAGCCCCGTTACACCACAGCGTTGCCGTGGCTACCGCAGCTTTCAGAATTAGTACCGTATTTTCCAGACTATAAGTTGCACTTTCTTCATAGTTTGGCTGCTCCTGAGACTTATATGACCAAATATTTCCCACAGCCGCTAGGGGGCGCTCCAGGCCTGAGACAACTACCGGTATGTGCTACTCCTGTACCACTGAACATTAACTGAAACTCTAACTTGACTGAACTCAGAAGCCCCCAATAGGAAGTCCTCTTCAGCGAGGAGGAAGAACTCCTGAGGTGGAGGTTTAGCTAAACTTGCTAACCAGCTAGCTAGCTTGTTGGAGTCGCGAGCTCTGCCTTTCCAGCCTCCCACGCGTGCTCTTCATGGACCTGGAGAGCTGTTCACCTGTTCCGTATTCACACCTGCTGCTCTCAGCACCAAACAGGAAGTAGCAAACATGGCCGAAATGGCGGAGGTTTATGTGGAGAGTAAACCAGGCTAGTCGTCACCTGGCGAAGCCCACGGCGTGGCTCAGGCAGTCGGCGAGGGCCGCCTGGCGCTCCTCCTGCGTCTCCTGCAGCAGCTTGGCCAGCAGCGCGGCGAAGGCGTCCGTCAGCGGCAGCAGCAGACTCCTCATCAGCACCTGCTTCCTCTCCACCGGACTCTCGCCGCTCACGATCAGCACGCCCGCCGTCTCGAACATGAAGAGCTGGTCATCGCTGGTGAGCAGCGCCGGGAAACCGTTGTCCTGCACGCACAGCACAGCATCACGCTCTGAGCGGCGGGCGCGGTGTGGCCTGGAGCCGGGGTCACGTGACACCTACGGAGGGCCAGTTCCAGCGGGTCCTGGATCCGAGTCAGGATGTCCTCGACCAAACCCAGCGTTCATGTGTTTGCTGAGTGGACAGAGCAGAAGCGCGCCAGCGCCACGCGTTGGCTCACGAACAGGAGAAACCAGACCACCACAGGCGCTGTGGCAGGCGGTGGACATGACACTCACTGCAGACTTTGACAAATCTGGAAGGTAGGCCACCCTGCTGCGGACCTTGGGACTGCTGCTCCTCAGGCCTCGCTGGTCCAGGAAGGCCATCTGACAGGAAACCAGCACAGGAGACACAGGAAAGGTGCGTTCAACAGGAGACACACACAGGGGCACACACAGGAAGAGACGAGGAGACTCACACAGGAAGAGACCGGAGACTCACACAGGGAGACACACACAGGAAGAGACCGGAGACACACAGACACACACAGGAAGGGCCGGAGACACACAGGAAGAGACAGGAGACACACACAGGAGACACACACAGGAAGAGACCCGGAGACACACACGGAGACAGAGAGAGACACAGAGACACACACGGAGACAGAGAGAGACACGGAGACAGAGAGACACACACACGGAGACACACACGGAGACAGAGAGAGACACGGAGACAGGAGAGACACACAGAGACAGAAACACACAGAAGACACACACAGGAAGGACGGAGACACACACAGGAGACACACACAGGAAGGGACAGGGAGACACACAGGAGACACACAGGAAGAGACAGGGAGACACACACAGGAAGAGACAGGAGACACACACAGGAAGAGACAGGAGACACACACAGAGAAGACACACACAGGAGAGAGACAGGAGACACACACAGAAGACACACACAGGAAGAGACAGGAGACACACAGGAAGAGACAGGAGACACACACAGGAAGAGACAGGAGACACACACAGGAGACACACACAGGAAGAGACAGAGACACACAGGAAGAGACAGGAGACACACACAGAGACACACACAGGAAGGGCCAGGAGACACACACAGGAAGAGACCCAGGACACACACAGGAGACACACACAGGAAGAGACAGGAGACACACACACAGGGAGACACACACAGGAGACACACACAGGAAGAGACAGGAGACACACAGGAAGAGACAGGAGACACACACAGGAAGGGAGACAGGAGACACACACAGAAGACACACACGGAAGAGACCGGGAGACACACACAGGGCGCACACAGGAAGAGACAGGAGACACACAGGAGACACACAGGAAGAGACAGGGAGACACACACAGGAAGGGGGCAGGAGACACACACAGGAAGAGACAGGAGACACACACAGAAGACACACACAGGAAGAGACAGAACACACACAGAAGACACACAGAGGAAGAGACAGGAGACACACACAGGAAGGGACAGAGACACACACACAGGAAGGGCAGGAGACACACACAGGAGACACACACAGGAAGAGACAGAGACACACACAGGAAGAGACAGAGACACACACAGAGACACACACAGGAAGAGACAGGAGACACACAGGAAGAGACGGAGACACACAGGAAGAGACCGGAGACACACACAGGAAGACCGGGAGACACACAGGAGACACACACAGGAAGAGACAGGAAGTGCACAGAAGACACACACAGGAGAGACAGGAGACACACACAGGAAGAGACAGGAGACACACACTCACCAGGACCGTGGGGATGTGCTGCGGCTCCACGATGAAGAACTTGTCATAGCGGACGACCGTCTCAAAGAACTCGAGGGACACCGAGGTGTGCTGGTAGCTGCTGACGTTACAGGACACCAGCTGGGGGGTCACAAAGGACACGCTTCAGTTTGCAGGAGCCCAGGAGGACCTGTGTGTGTGTGTGTGTGTGTGTGTGTGTGTGTGTGTGTGTGTGTGTGTGTGGTGTGTGTGTGTGTGCGCTGCCTTCACGCACCGTCCTCATCATGTCCTGCAGGACGCTTGTCTTGGTGGAGTCCCCAGAGAAGTGGGCGCCGTGGGCCGCTGGCAGGGCTTCACCCAGCATGTAGAGCAGCCTGATGGCCACCTCCACCTCCATGAACGGAGCCGTCCGCCAGTTCCTGAACGCACCACCAAGACGACAAGTGACGCTCACGCAAATCAGCACAGCTGCCCAGCCGAGCCTGCCAGCCGGGGCTGGCGGCGGAGACCTACAGCATGGCGGTGGCGAAGAACCTTCGGACAGCCTCCAGCAGCAGCTCGGGGGACACCTGGGCCAGGCGGTCCAGCAGCATCTTCAGCTGCTTCCTGTACTCCACAAACATGGCTTCGTCTTCGCCCTGACACACAGCAGCAACACAGATCAGACGGCGCCCCCTCAGGTCCAGACGCAAGCTGCCGATTCACGTCACGGCCAGCAGAGGGCAGCATTTCCACTCACCTCGTTCTCAAAGTTGTACTCTTCATCGTACTTCAGCTTTTTCATGACGGCCAGCATGATCGCCTGCAGGGAGGGGGAGGAGGAGTGGTTACGTGTTCACGCAGGAAGCAGCTGATTGGACAGGACTTGTCCCTGGGGACTCACCTCCATGTTGGACTTCTGCTGCTCGCTGAGCTCAGGAAGCTGCAAAAAAGCCACAACACTGGTCAGTTTCCAGACGTCCAGAAGCCAGCCGCCGGAGGCCGCCAAGCCCCTCCCCACCTGTTTGAGCACGTGCAGGTACTCGTAGCAGAAGCCCACCACGTTGGTGGAGATGTCGTCGTCCTCGTGGACCAGCAGCTGCAGCAGCAGCGGCACTTTGACCTCCACGGCCTGCAGGGTCTCGCCAGCGTCTTCCACGTTCCCGCTCTTCAGCAGTTTGGTCCAGCTCAGCAGCAGGTTCTGACCCATTCCGTTCACCAGCCGGGAGAACTTGGCCAGGAAGTCCACGTCCTCCTCCTGCACGCACGCACACACACACGGGTTTGACTGGGCTTCGGGGGGGTGTGGAGAGGCGTGGGGCAAGCTGCGGGGCGAGCCCAGACCTGGTCCACGTTGAAGAAGCCAGCAGACTGCAGGAGCCCACACAGAGACTCCACCAGCTTGCTTTTCTCCAGCGGGTCCATCCCTTTGTTGACCATCTCAAACAGGCAGTCACACGCCTCCTCTCGCAGCTCCTCCACCGACATCTGGCTCAGCAGCAGGTTCACAAAGCTACACACACACACACACATGAAGCAGGCGTCCCTCCCTCCACAGAGACCTTCTGAAGAGCCAGCACCATCTCACCGGTCGTTGGCTATGAGGTTGAGGTCGATCCAGGAGACGTAGGCCCCCACCACCTCCAGACACTGACAGGTGAGCTCCGGGTGGGACTGCTGGTAGGTCTGCAGGATCTGGAACCAGGACTCCACCAGGTGGGGGATGCACTGCTCCCGCATGCCGTCCTTGATCAGCGTGTTCCTACGGGTCTCCTGAAAGGAACCGGGGGTGAGAAGAAGAGGATTCTCCACCGTTTCCAGCAGATGCTGCCACAAACAGGTGGAGGCGGGACCTTCTCCGAGCGCTCCGCTTCACATCTGACACCTCTCACCTCCGGCGAGTGGAGGACGTCCCGGTCCACCACCTCCGCGTCGATGGCCATCAGCGTCCTCAGGTAGATGTCCACGCCGTTGGGGTTGAGACCCACCAGCAGCAGCACGTCAAAGAAGAACTTGGGCCACAGCGTGAGGTACTCCATCACAAAGGTGAGGGCGAACACCTGGGCGGCCTTGTTCCTGATGAAGACCTTCTCAGGCTGCGTGTTCATCAGCTGCAGAGCAACAACAAGCGTCAGCAGCGGCAGCGCTCGCTTTGCCGGGCCGAGAAGCGCGGTGGCTACCTGGCACTGGAGCCACTTCATCAGCGTCTCTCTGATGAGCTGCTGCTGCGCCGCGCTCAGGCTGGCGTGTCTGAAAGGAGCACACGCGTGGTCACCAAACAGCCACAGCTCACCGAGAAGACGACGGAGGAGGAGGAGGCTCCTCATCCTCACCTGAACTTGATTTGATGCTCCAGAACTTGGAAGCAGAAGAACTTGACGTGGTCGTCGCTGGAAGACGGGACAGATTGGTGAGAAGGCGTCAGGCTGGCGGGAGGGGGCGGAGTCAAAGGGAGCTCACCTGTAGATGCCTTTAGCCAGAGCTTCAGTGCAAACCTCCCAGGCATCCTGCGACTCCTTCAGCTGCTCGAAATAAGCCATGGCCTGAGCGCGCGCGCACACACACACACACACACACACACACACACACACACACACACACCATGAGTCTGATGGCCCTCTATGCTATCATTAGCATGAGCCCATCAGTGCAGGAGCAGCCTGGCCACTGCAGCCGTTTGCAACAGCAGCCAGGGCCCTCACCCTCTGCCTGTAGCGAGCGTCGGCGTTGGGGTTGAGCCCCAGCAGGGCCTGCTCGTCCATGACTGCAGCGACAGGCTGGCAGGCCATGAGGGTTAGCTTTCCTCGCAGGAAGACGCTCTCCTCTGCTCAGCCTTCAGGGCGGTGCGTCTCATCTGCTCACGCAAAGAACAAGAGATCCAAAGCGTCAGACAGAAGCTGAAGGGTGGACGACACGACAGGACGGGTGATTTAAACAACAAAAATGCACTTTTCTAGTTTCCTTGGAAATGTATGCAGCGTTAGAGTCGAGATAAGGCTAAACCAGTGCAGAAATCTAAAGAGGGGAAACTCAAAGCTAGAACTACAGTGGCGATAAGGGATGGCTGGTTTTATTTAGCTAAACATCCGACGCCGTCGTTGTACTGGAACCGCTGGTCACTGATCACGTGACTGGCCAAAGCGGCCAAACCACGAGTCAGCAGGTGTATTATTAACCCCACAAACGACCCATGCGAGGGGTCGACACCGCGAGTTTACAATGAGATTCAGAAAATAAGGATGAAAAAGTGTGTAGCGGAGCAACAGTTGGACCATCACAAGCGCAGCTTCATGATGCAACGCAGCGGAAACACGTTAG
>CM027098.1:10642389-10709267 GCA_015343265.1 Pao palembangensis | reverse complement strand
CAGCCTAGGGGGGCGGGGCCGCGGCCGGCGCTCTCACCTGTCTGCTCGGAGCTGGCAGGTGATGCTCAGCACGTCCACCACGCCCTCCGTCTGCAGCTGCCGACACCCGATGGCGGTGGCGATGAAGCAGCCGGTGCGGCCGATCCCAGCGCTGGAGGGCAGCGGGCAGAGGCTGGTGGGTGGGGGGCTGAGTGGGTGGGGCTAACCTGAGCAGGTGTGTGTCGCAGCCCGCCTACCTGCAATGGACGATGACCGGGCCCCTGGCCGCCGCCGCCCGTCTGTCCGCCTCCACCTCGGCCATCAGCTGCAGCAGCGGCAGGGTGGAGTCGGGGGTTTTGTGGTCAGGCCAGGACGTGAACCAGTAGTGCTGCAGGACGCGGGTTTGATTCCCACACTGAGGAGGTCAGTGCTGGGTTACTGGCTGGTCTGGGCACACACGTGTGTGTGTGTGTGTGTGTGTGTGTGTGTGTGGTACCTTCAGCGTGAGGCTGCGGGTAGTGTAGTGCTCACACTCTCTGAGTCCACACACCAGGACCTCCACCTTCCCGTAGATGCCCCTCTTCTCTGGCCAGTAGAGGACGCACTTCTGCACACAGAGACAAAGCTGAGGCTTGGTGAGAAGGTCCTCTGAGGCTTGGTGAGAAGGTCCTCTGAGGGTTGAGGGTTGGGGGGAAGGTCCTCTGAGGGTTGAGGCTTGGGGGGAAGGTCCTCTGAGGCTTGGGGGGAAGGTCCTCTGAGGCTTGGGGGGAAGGTCCTCCTCTGGGAGGAGGCCTGTGGGGCTCAGCTGAGGACAGGCGTTACAGGGAAGGTTCTTGTGGAGATGCTTACCTCCTTCTTCTCCTTCAGCTTGGTGATCATGACGATGACGGGCGACTCCTCCTGCCACGCCATCTGCCAGAAGTCATTCACCGTGTTCACCATCGGACCCTGAGTGGCGATGAATGCCTTCTCGTCACCATGGTAACCCTGGGACAGGAGACACAGCAGCAGGAGCCTGAGGAGGTGCAACTTCCTGACAGGAAGGAGGTCCATTGTATCCGAGAGCGACACGACAGACCTCCGCAGACACTTTCACTGCACGTGTGTGTGTGTGTGTGTGTGAGAGAGAGAGACGCTCTCAGCTCTACAATAATTCCCTGACAGACGAGCACGGTTCCGTCGGCGGGGACTCACTCGTATGTAGTTGGCGTTGATGTAGCTGCTCAGGAGGTCGTTGCAGCTCTTGGACTTCAGGACGACCCTGGAATGAGGGTCTGGAAAACAAGGACACACTCTTGAAGCTGCACGTGCTTCCAGGACTCAGAGTTGCCCTTCAGATCTCAACTTCCTGCTTCCTGAAGGTCTGGAGCGGTTCTGGGTTCTGGGGCCAGGTTTGGGTTCAGGCTTGTCTAACATGATGAGCTCCTGACCTAACCCTTGAGCAGGAGCAGAGACAACACACACTTGAATGCAGGAAGGAACATGAGCGACAGGTGAGCATTCCTGACTCCTGATTGGCCGGAAGGCGGGAAGGAACACCCACCACTCACCGTGGAATCAATACCCCCACCTGCTGTGAAAAAACAAACTGATTGTGTGTGTGGGCCTTACATAATGTCCTAATCAGGTCTGGCTGGGCCGTGTGAGAACACACTGTTCTCTGAGGAAAACCTATTGTTGGACACTTTGTGTGCGTGTTGGTGGAGAAAGGGAGGAGCAACAGAGTCAAACTACTTCCTGCTGCCTGGAGGGGAACGCAGGTGTTTGCTGCACTCACTGGGGAGGATGGTCTTGTAGCGGTTCTTGGTCCCGTGATTTGGGATGTCCAGCTCTTTGGGGTCGATGAAGTTCATGGGGATTTCCTGAAACGGTCAACATTCAGACTGAACAAGAGGAAACCATGTCCCAAAACCTAGCGGAAAGACTGGAAACCATTCTCCCGGGGGCCAGCAGGGGGCTAGCTTCCTGGGAGTCTTACAGCAAACTCTGCCTGCAGCTTGTGCGTGTTGGCGAGGAGGTCGTGCAGCTGCTGGCGCGTCAAAGGCCGGGTTGCCGACAGCAGGTACTCCCTGGCAGCGGCTTCTCTGGGGGTTACCACGGCAACGTTCACGGGCTCCACCGAGCCTAGCGCAGACATGTCCAGCACCAGAGAGACGTTGGAGCCCCGTCTGGAGGGGAAAAGAGACCACGGTGACAACCATGAGGACTCGCTTGCTGGGCTGCGTTCGAATGTCCTTGCAAATCCGAGCTGGAAAGTCCAAATTCGGTCGGAGCGTTCCGAGTTCCGAACACATTCAAACGCTGCGTGAGCGGCGACGCGAGGGCCCAACCGCGTGGACATTCATCTTTCTCTACAACATTCACACCTCGTGACAGTAAAATAGGTCATTCTCAACTACTTGTCTCTAAATCATTACAAAATGTGCTTAACACCGAGACGTGCATGAAAATTAAAAACAACACTTGTGACAGCGATATAAATTTGAGAAAAACTGATATCAATTTTTTCTCATACCGCCCAGCACTACATAAGAGCCAGAAATACGAGGCCTGGTGTGTGTGTGCTTGTGTGGACGTTGTTCGTCTGATTGCCGATTGGCTGTCACCCAGACAACACACACACACACACACACCAAGAAAAACATCCTGTTCTCACTCTCAGCCCTGAATCTTCCTTCCTGTTTTGGCCTTAAACGCGGTTCTCGGGTCTCAGCCCAGAGGGAACATGCAGAAACTGGCCTCTGAGGTCTGAACCCAAGCAGGACGGAAGAGTTCTGAGCGGCAGATAAAGTCAGACGGAGCGAAGGAGCAGATAAAACTGTTTTCTTTTCAGTTACAAAACATCTAAAAGGAAAATGAACAGAAGCACTCTTTCATCAGTTCCTCCCAGGCAAGGGGGAAGGAGGGGGTCTCCAGTCTGCTTCAGCAACACACACACACACACACACACACACACACACACACACACACACACACACAGTTCAGGAGGTTACCTTTCCTGGAGCCCTGCTGCAGGTCTCATCTTGAAAGGGGAGGGGCAAAGCTTCAGGTCGTTGTTGGTTGCTATGGTGACGCTGCTGCTGTTGATGTGAACAGGGACGGGCCTGGATGGAGAACCACAGTCAGACGGGTGTCAACCATCCTCCAACGTTACTCCAGCTGTGAAGGTTTTCCTCGATTCCGATCGATGACACCATGAGGGTGTCTCCATGTTGTTTACACTCCAGCACAGCAGATGGCGCTGTGGCTAATAGAAACACCAACTCTGGACTGGTTTTACTGGTGGACCAGTAGAACACATGCTCTACAGGGCCAGAAACAGATGGAGCACAAATAAAATTCATACAGGCTGACCTGGGCAGAGGTGAAACAGGAGGAGCAAGGCGGCGGCAGGCTACGATTGGCTGCTGCTGCGGGGTGGGCGTGGCTACAGCTGGCGGGAGCTCAGCTTGGACCATGCTTCCTGATGATGGAAACTGAAGAACAAGAAAAAACATGGTTTGTTACAAAAACATGTTAAACATATGGAAGCACAACTGTCGTCTTTATTGTTGACCTTGGTGCCCTTTGACCTCTGAGCAGAGTCTAGAGGGGCAGAGTGGCTCAGGGGGTGAACAGGGGGCGGGGCTTTCACCGTTATGTCAGAAAGCTGAACCTTCTCCTTCAGTCGGTACAAAACCTGGAGGAGATAGAAGAGAAGAGTTCAGACTGTTGGTGAACCACAGGAGAGCAGAAGAGCTGGGTCGCCCCCTGGTGGACACGTGTAGAATTATTAACCTCATCCTGACTGACTGATTCTTGAGTTTACTGACTGAAACGCAACATTTATCAGCACATTTGGATGAAACTGATGTGTTTATTGAACAGCTATGACCTTCATGCTGGCTAGATCTCTACCAACTCGGTCTTCCTGCTCAACCTGCCTTTGTGTGAGTGTAAATCACATCAGCCCTGCTGGTGGATCCAGAAGCTGGGATCAGGCCTCAAACTGAACTGCATCTACTCAGAACTACAAACTACATCTACTCAGAAGGAGAACAACCACACATGCTTCTCAGCATGACAGGATCAAGGAAATCAGATCTCAGGTCTGGGAAAACAGCGCCCTCGTGTGGAACTATCACCAAACGACCAGCAAAGATACACACAGACACACACGTGTATGATTGAGCTGTTACTGTGGTTCCTGTCTCAGTGTGTTTGGAGTCACGTATTACCATCAAGCAGGTAGTGATGATGATGAAGATGGTGAAGAAGAGCGCGAGTGCATAAAAACCTTCTAGGTTCCACACCTGATCTCTCTGATCATCCTGTAGGACTTTCTTCTGCAGGACACACACACACACACACACACACACAGATAGAGAATGTAAACAAAGACTGTCAACAGGAAAGAGGACAGTGTGAATTTTCATCAGAAGGTTTCTGGTTTGTAGATAAATCTGCTCCTCTGATGGAGATTTAACAGCTGCAGCACTCAGCCCTAATCAGCTCATCCCTCTTCCACCACTGTCCCCGGAGCAGCAGCCCGTTAAACAGCCTGCTTCCTGCCTGGTTAAACAGCTGCTTCCTCCTGGTTAAACAGCTGCTTCCTGCCTGGCTAACCAGACCTCTGTGGAGACTTGCGTGATGCCCAGGGGTCCGAGGTGTCGGTGCAGAACCCTGGCGTTCAGGGCCTGGATGACCTCCTCAGCGGGGCGGGGCTCCGAGCGGCCCGGCCTATCAGAGGACACGAACAGCTGGACGGCGTTCTTCTCCTCCTGTGAGGTGAGAAAGATGAAGGTGATGAAGGTGATGAAGGTGCAGCAGTGGTCAGAGCTCAGCCGTGACGAGAGCAGCCTCACACTCAGCCCGCTGATGTGAACCTGGCCTGGGGGGACGCCCAGCGCTGCTGCCACGCCTTCCCGGAACCACAGAAGAAGACTGGTGTTCAGCCTGCGCACATCCACAGCCAGGGACTGGGGGGGGGACAGGTGCACCTTAAATCTGCAGCCTTTCATCTTCTGCTTGAGCCAGTTATCAAAGAATAAAACACATTTAACTACCAATCATGATCATTATTACTGACAGTTTGACCTTCACCGCAGTCTGACAGCGTTCAGAGGTGGTCTGATTTAAGCCCCCCCTCGTCATCATCATCATCATCGTTCAGCATCTGTGTGTGTGTGAGAAGATTCTCTCACACACACACACACACACACACGAGCGTGAAACTCAAACATCCAACCTGCTGCTGTGGAGCTTCCATCCACGCCTGTCTGAACAACCAGCAGCCCTGCTCATGAAGCCCCTGACCTCTGACCTCTGCAGACCAACCCCAGAACCACCGCCGCCAGCGCTGGTGTCTTCCTCCAGCCTTCCAGCCCCCCACCACACAACGGTAAACATCCGGATAAACCACACAAACAAACAACTTCTCCTTATTAAAAATGAGAAGAAAAACAGCCTGACCTCAGCAGCTCGTCACCAGTCATCCAGCTTCAGACCCACCGGCTGCTGCTGCTGCGCGAGTGTGTGTGTGTGCTTTTGTTGTTGCTGATATTAAATTAAGTGGCAACAGAACATGTTGTTTCATCCATTAGCAACCTCCCACACACACACACAGCTTATGTTATTATGTGTGCAACAGTTTGTCCTGTTGTACAAACTCATTTGTGAGTCGCTGAAAGAAACAGATGAAAACATGACACACACACACACACGTGTGAGTGTGTGTGTGTGTGTGTTGATCAGCCCCAAAAACTGTCAAAAGCCTCAAAAACATAAGTCTCAGCCCATCACGTGACTGGCTGTACTCATGATCAATGGTTTCCCTGGAGATGATTGGACGCTTCAGCTCAAGCAATAAAAACAAGGAAAAGAATAACTGATGAGACCAGGAGAACGGGAAAGTCAAGGGTCTTACCCAGCAGCCTGGAGATCCCCTGGAAGGTGTGAGCCTGGCAGCCAGAGCTCAGAGAGCTTTGACTCCACTTCCTGCTCCGACCTTCCCTTCCAGCTGAACGCTGCCGCCTGATTGGCTGAACCCGGCTAATACCATTACCCTGCTGGACTTCCTGTCAGGATCAGCTGCTATTTCTGTCTCTCCCCCTCACGCACGCACGCAGGCACGTGCACGCGCCCCCCAGGCACGCACGCACACACACTAATTGGCTCTTGGGGGATCTGATTTGGACAAATCAGGCGCCAGCGGGGGGGGGCTAAACGCTAGCAACGTTACCATCAGGCAGCGTGTAGAAGCAGAGACAAGGCTGATATTGATCAGTGACTGGCAGGTGATGGAGTGATCGATCCGTGCACGAGCAGACTGGGATCCGTGCACGCATGCACACACACACACAACAGAGTAACTGCTGCTGAGCACCAGCTGGGCTGCTTCTCTGCAGAGCTGCCGGCCAAAACGTGAGCGTCACGTGACATGTCCAGCCGAATGAGACCGCACACGCTCACGCACGCGCTCACGCACGCGCTCACGCACGGAGCTGCATGTGTGGGTTGACGTGAGGTTAGATTATTCAGGCTCGGCTCGTCCCTTTGAGGATAAACGGCTAAAATCAGACATTTCTTCATGTGTCAGTGTTCATCTGCTCCACTACTAAACTTGTCTCCATGACAACGAACACCTGAACAGCAGCCACTGTGTCCCATCGTCAGTAAAGTCTTGTTAGCGTCGCCTGGTCTCTGCAGATGCTGATAATGTTCCGCTGCTTTGTCACAGGATGGATTAAAGCGACTCAAGCACGCGCGCGCGCGCGCGCACGCACACACACACACACACACACACACACACACACACACACACACACACAGGACTGTCCTTTTCCCTCCTCCCATCAGTGGTGTTGTGATGTGATGCCTAGCAGCCTGCAGGGAAGGGTCATGTGACCAAGCAGGAAGTCAGTTAAGACAGAAAGGTGCGGGGCCAGCCTGCCAGCAGGTTCCCATTAATAAAAGCAGATGACACCTCCCGCCTGGGGGGTCCTCTCACGGAAACAAGCCTCCTTCGCTGGCCCAGAGCTCAAGGATGCTTTGAGCTGGAGGAGCCTGGAGCCAATCAGCTTCTCCGTGTGTGAGCATCCACCTCACTCACCCGCCTGTTTCTCAATATCACCCTGAAGGTCACTGCTCTTTCCGTTACGCAACCGCCCATTGTGAAGGTAAGTGGGTCTCTCTCTCTCCCTGCAGTGCAGTCGTGCTCGTTGCCATGGTAACCGAGTTGCTACAGCAACAGAGGAGTCAGCAGCACCTTCTGTCTGCGACCTCCTGCTCCTTCAGGGAGGAGAATCTGACCTTCTACTAAAAGACCCCATGTCTGCATCACTCTGAAACTCTCCCCTGCAGCCAATCAGGAAGCAGCGTACTCACCACGGTTACCAGGTGCCGCCCTGACACCCTGAGCGCCCCCTGACCACCATCGCCGGGCTCCTGACCATCCCCCCAGTCCAGGAGAGCGGCTGGCGTGGACCCGGCCAAGGGGGCGGGGCGTGCGCGGCGGTGGTTGTGGCGGCGGCGCTGTGGGTGAGCATCTGGGAAGGCGTCCTCGCCACGTGGGCGGTGGAGATGTGAAGAGCGGCGAGGCGCAAAGAGAAAGAGCTGACGATCACCAGAAGCAGATTCTGAGGACAACAGCAGAAGCAAGAGCTGTGGGTGAACGCTGACGTTTCCACGGAAACAAAGAAGGTGGAGAACCCTGAAGTCATAAAATCATCTGAAATTAGCAGATTTATAACTTTACGTCTTCAAAAATAAAGTATCATACATGCATGAGCCCTTCCCTGAGGTTCATCAGACTCTGACCACAATGCATTGTGGTCTCTGGTTGGCGACCACTGGACGGTCTCTACTCTAACTGATGCATTGTGGGATATGTGGTCCACGTTCAAGGGTGAGCACATACAGGAAAGAGGCGGCAATAAACAGTTCACAAGGTGAACACAAATGATTCTGGTTGCCATGACAACAGTAAAAAAAAAAAAAAAAAAAAAAACAACACACACACATTTGAGGCTGCTGGACTTCTGATTCTGCATAATTCATCCTTAAAAGAACGTCTCATAAATACTGCATATGCAGCATGGTCAAATCTGCTCCAGCGCCACCAGCTCGCTGACTGAACACACCAGATCCCACCAAGCTCCGCCTGTGCACGCTTTAGTGATGCTCTCAGCTGGTAACTGTGAGCTTCTGTGAGGAGCGCTTCAGGTTTCAGTGTCCAGACAGGGACAGGTCTCACGGCTGCCTCCCTGGTGAGACCTGGTGGAAACAAATACCTGCAACACATCATTTCCCATTATACTGCTCTAAATCTTGAAGATCGCAGGCAGCAAATATCCACCTTTAGGGAGGTGGGGCAGCTCCTTAGGTGGTAACAGAAGGGCCCAGTGTGGGCACTGCCTGGTGTGTGTGATCAGAGGCAACATGCAGACAGCACAGCCTTACCTGTGAGCAGCAGCTGTGTCCACATGAAAGCCAGGAACAGCAACATGGTGCGGAGCCCTCCTCTTCCTCTGTGATCCATCCTTCCTCTCTGCAGCTCCGTGTCAACCCAGCCGGCTGCACCTTCTGTCGCTAAATGCATCAAGAGAAAAAGGACGTGGTGTGAAGGAGGAGCGCGCCAGAGCCGCACTGGGGGGTCCGCACCTACACCGAGCCATCGCGATGCCCGCCCGACGGTGTCCTGCTGCGGCCCGGCTGTGCGAGGAGCAGCCGCTGATGTGGAGGATCGTAAAGACAGGCGTGGTGACGAGGGGGGGAGGACGATTAGCGCCGAACACCTCAAAGCAGCAACCTTCCTCTTTTAAACACACGGAAACGTACCCGCAGCTTCCCCCTAAATAAAAATGATAATAATAAGACAAAGAAGATATATTTAATCCATCCCACGTGGGGAAATTCAGTAGTTTCCCCTTTAAATGTTTGGTTACCTGTGCGTTTTCACGTTTCCGCATTAATCTAGCCAAATGATCGTTGTGCTTTGGTTTGTTTCTTCTGTCACATCCCTAAATGATCATTTATCTGTTACCTTATCCAAGCCCAGTTTAGTTTCTGTTGAGCTTTTGCAGGCGTTTTGGACCCAAAATGGCGCCCGGAAGTGTCCAAATAAACGTTCAACGTTACGTCGGATAAGAAATAAATGTAATTTAAAGTACAACCGGCTTTGATGTGCAAAGATATAAACAGATTTTATGTCAAATGCCAAATTTCAGCAGTTTTCAAAGTATCCATTCTGAACTTATTAACGTTAATTAATATCGTTATTGAGGAAAATGGCCACAGAGGCTTGCTAACAGCTAGTGTTGGAAAACACGAATTAATTCCAAACTGATTTTGACATTAGCTAAGATGATTTATTTATATATATTATTTGTCATATAAGATTACGTATGTCGTTAGCAGTCGGGAGGATTTACAATCCTGCTAATACGCATGAAAAAAATGTTTTCTTTGATCTATAATGAATTTTTACTTCTGTCATACTTTGATTTTAAAACTCTCACCATCTTTTATCAGTTGTTCTCTCTTTAGTATCTTCATAATATTTATTCCTGAAATAAAATGTTTGAGAAGAGAAAGCTGAAGTTGGTCGTTACGTTATCAGCAAAAAAGAGACTGTGCTGACCCCTGCTGGTGAAATATAGGCAGTACATGATGGCAACCATGATGGCAACCATGATGGGCCAAAAAGGTTTCCGCGAAGTGGTAAAAGAAGACGAACATTATAGAACATATTTAAAAACCATACTAAATAATACAAGGAAGCAACAAAGTGATAAATTGCACAGCAGAAAAATCTTTAAAAAAGCACACAGACTGTAAAGATTAAATTTAAAACAATCTCAAAGAGCTTGAGAGAAAATGTGAAGGTCTCACTTTTAACTAATTGAATTTCACTGAAATGTTTCCTGTTTTTCTCCCAGAACTGAGTCATTGTCAGTTGATATATCACACGTTAATTCATATACAGAGTCATTATGCAGTTATAAATATGATGGTTATTTTTAGAGCGGTAATGTCATTTGGGTGACCTGAAAGCCACCAACGTGAATAGAGCTGTGTCTTCATGGCTTAGTTCAAGCTCCGCGAGCATTAATGAGCACTGAGAATGACACAGTAATTATTAGTTTAAAAAAAAACTGGTCAAATCAAATTACATGAAATCAACTATTTCACACTTTAGACTGAGCTGCAGAACTATTGTCCATCAGCCTCGTTAGCTTGTATGTTAGCAGCAGGCTAAACTCTTCCAGGCTCTGACGCTAAAACTGAGCATGTTTTAGTTGGATTTTTAAGTTTTTCTTTTAAGGGAAATCTGTTTACTGGTCCCCAAAAACCTGTTTATGGGTTCCCAGGAACCTGTTTAATGGTTACCAGCTGAACCGAGAGGAGGAGACACGATTGAGCCGGCCCTCCAGGGCAGAGAATGGGACAGAGCTCCTGCTCCTGGAACCCATAGTTTCCATTCCAGGGAAACGGTCCCTGATTGGGTCCCGGGTTTAAACAAAAGCCTGTTCAGGAAGCTAAAGCCTGAGACGAGCTGAACGATCCGCTCCCTTTAAAGAGCTGAAATTCAATATCTGTGCTGAAAGAGACACTTTGAGAGTGAGCTCCAGCTCACATTCTGAGGTTCGGAGTGAGAAAACGACAGGAGCGATTGTGTAAAGTGACAGATTTAACCCGGTTGGTTCTCCGTGGGGGGGCGGCTGAGGTGAAGCAAGCTGCCCCAGATCGCTGAACCACTTCCTTTGTCTCCGGAATGAAAACCAAAAGATAAAAATGGTGCAACTGCCTTGGTGTGGAGCACATTCCTCTGCAGTAACACTACACCAGTGGGAGCACACTCGCACACACACATCTCACTCACACACACACACACACACACACACACACACACACACACACACACACACACACACACACGGCAGCAGAAGTGTTGTTGGCCTCCTGTGGCAAAGGTCACTGTCTTTTTGCGTTAAACACCAGCTCAGATCTCAATGCTTTGACTCCAAGGATGCAAATGAGTCACTCAGATGATCGATCAGTGATTTTGGGGTTTACTACCCTCTTTCTTCCGCTGAACCCAACCATGGTCATTTCCGGCAGGCTCCTGCCAGGACAAAGCGCCGTCACAGTCGGGAACTGTGCCTCCGCCCTCTCCGCCTTTTTTCCCTTCTATCAGGTCGATCGGGGCCCCGTCTTCACGGGCCCTCCTCTCCTTTCACTTACGGGAAACACCGCCCCGACTCCGCCCCACCAGGCGCTCCCGTCAGTTAAAAGCAACTCACCGCGCTTCTTCGATCTTGCCTCTAACGTCGCCTTTTCTGTCGGATCTCTTGAGAATAATTTATAATTTGTTCAAATCTTCTCGGAAAAGTTCTTTACCAACATGGCTCAAATCAACACCTGCCTCAAACGGGTCTTTACCATCTTTAACATCTTCTTCGCGGTGAGTTGGAGCGTTTAATATGCGTTAAAATGGCGTCTGCGTGTCCTGGAAGTCTGGAAATTAAAAGTGCGTAGAAGAACCTGAGCTCCGAACTTTACAAAAAGCTCCCCAAGTTTAAAACCAGCTGAAAATGTGCAGGTTTATTCTTTTATGTGTCTATAAAGAGAGTTCTAGAAATGTGTCCTGTGACCTAAGGTGAGAATTTTTGATGAAAATGGACATTAGCGTGACTTAATTTATACCATCATTGTCTTATGTAACTTTATAGATTAATTATAGACTTTTAATATACACTTTTGAAAACATCTCAACTTTCTTCAAAGCTGTTTAAAGGGAGCTGCGCTTTTGTTTTGTGTGCACATTTCTTTTCCTTGAGGTTTTATTGTTTATTTGGTTTGCTGGAATCGGAACTTGGTTCGTTTCAGTTGGTGGTGAAGCTTCAGAACTTCTCGGCTCTCCTGTGACGCAGTTCGAGTTACGAAACACTAAATCCTGTGTTTTATGGAAAAAAACCAAAAAAAGTTTCTCTCCCACGTTTTCGTGTTAATGTTTGTGCCTTTTGCCGCAGAATTTTAGAGCACTTTTGGTTTATTACAAGAAGTTTAAACTCTGAATAGACGTGTTTTTCAGGAAGACCTGGACAAATATTTGAATATTAAAATACTGAACTTCCATGACTGTATGACGTCATAGTGGTCATAAAACCCAACTTGTTTTGGGTTCCTGCCTCCTGCCGAGCCCACAGGTGATTACCAAGCGATCCCGAGGCGTTGGGGCCGGACGTTGTGGCCGTTGGTCCATCTCTGGTCCTTCCCGCCCGTGCTGATGTGTGACGGCGTGTTTTGCCTTTCAGGTGGTGGGCGGGCTCATCCTCGGCCTCACGCTGCTGTCCCACATTCTGATCAGCAACCACGGAGGAGGACAGGTAAGCGCCGCCGCCTGCTTCACCAGGCAGAACGCAGAAAAGACCCCAGCTGACCTCTGCTCCGCCTGCAGCTCGAAGGTCGCACCGTCACCCTCGCCGCCCTGTACGTCCTGGGCTCGGTTACCATGGTGATCGCCATCGTGGGAGCCTACGGGGCCCACAGGGAGAACAGAGTGTGTCTGATAGTGGTGAGTGCAGTGGGTGGAACAGGAAGAGTGGACTTCCACAGAACGGGCCCTTAGCTTGCTGCCTGTTTCCTCCCACAGTTCCTGGTGTGTATGGTCATCGGGAGCTTGATCACCCTCCGGATTGGGGTCCCATCGGCCATCATCCGCCCCGAGGTGACCACGCCCACACTGTTGTCGTCCACATCGACCACGTGATCGGTCTCGGCTGTGTGACTGACTGTCAGGTGTGTGTGTGTGTGTGCGCAGTTGGGGGGAATCCTGCGTGACAAGTTCAGTGAGCTGCTGCCTCTGGACCACGCCACCCAGGATGTGAAGGACATGGCTGACGAGATGCAGAGGGAGGTGAGAAGAAGAGCCGTGGTTGGCTCACACGTTTCCAGGCAGGTGTTTGCTCATTTGTTCACATGTTCTTCTTCTGTGGTGTTTAGCTCCACTGCTGTGGCCTCTTCAGTTACACGGACTGGGAGGACAACATTCCAGACTCGTGTCTATGCACGGAGGGCACAGAGTGCCAGCGGGTCAGCTACGCGGTGAGACACACACTCTCACACACTCTCACATACAGCTTTATAATCTAACCCTGGTGTCTGCTGCAGGCTCTGTTTTCCAAGTCCATCTACAGCAAGGTGAGTTCTGTTCCCTTCACTGGTTTTCCTCTCTGTGTGATGACGTCATCTAATGTCACATGACTTCCTGCTGCAGCCCTGCTTCCCCATCATGATCCACTACGTCCTGTTGGCCGTGGACATCGTGATCGGCGTGATCTTCACTCTGGCCATTCTGGCGGTAAGACCAGTTCTGTGGTAACCTGATGGTTCCGAACTAGCAGGAAGTGTACCGTTGCCTGGGACACGAGGCACTTCCTGTTTGGGCCTCTTCCTGACTCCTCCCCTGTCCTGCAGATCCTGGGTGTGATCCTGTCCTCCATCATGATCCACCAGATGAGGTACCCGGCCAGACCCGCCACCATCCTGAGCGTGCCAGCCATCTTCACCACGGCTCCGCCCAAGTACCAGGAGCTGCACAACGCTCCTCTGTATTAGCCACTTCCTGGATGAGGCTTCCAGGTGCTCTTTGTGTTTGATTGTGATGCACTCAAGGCTTCTGCGTGTCCTCCAGCCACTGGAGTCTCTCTTTGTATGTGATGCAGTCTGGAAACTTGTAATTCCACATTTGATCTGGGTTTTGGGGTGATTGGACCTTTTGTGGTGGTAGAAAAGCCAGAGATCAGAATGTAAACGTGTCCTTCACTTGTGTTAGGAATTCTTTTGAGTTTGTAACTATGCAAGTACACAGCCTTCAGTTTGGAACTTTCAAGGCTGTTTTTTTCTTTTTTTTGCCAATCATGGAGACTTTATTGGATATTTTATATGGTTTTTCTCTGGGTTACTGGAACAGGAGCCTCCTGAACAGTCTGAGGTTTACCTGTACGAGGCATCATTCCTGCTCTTTTTTGTGTGTGTCTCTTGTACTGGTTGAATGTTTGCTTTGTTTGATTAACTGATAACTGTCCCTGATGGGAATTTATTAAAAAAAAAAATGGTTAAACTATAGAAGAGGGAACTTGAACACTTTTTTCACTTTACTATAAATTCAAAGACTTAATAAAAAAGTTAAACATATTTCTGCTCTGGAACACTTTCTACATCTGTGGTTGCACAAACTGTCACTGAGGTGAATAAATTACTGAATCGGTTTTAGAAGAAGTGCGTCACCAGCTCAAACTTTGAAACAACATCTGGGCTGAGAACCGCCGCCGTCATGGAATTTTGAAAGGGGCGGGACCACCGATTTCGTATCCAATCAGGAACAGACATGAGCTGTCAATCAATAAATCGGTGCTTGTGATTGGTCAGCCTGAACCTGCTCCATTCTGATACCAACACCGTTTTCTAACCACACTGGGTCTATATTCTATCACCCACTTTGTTTCGGACTCGAATCTCCGCAGCGCTGCGCGGGTTTCAACCCGGACTTTGCGACTCTGGCTAGAACTTCTTTGTCCTGTCAGAAGTAGTTTCCCTGTTTTCTAATGTGAAAGAGAAAATAAAACGGCTAATATGTCAGTGAGCTTCGAACACATCCGTTTAACTTTAACTTAGTCCGTCGGTAAATTGAGTTACTTCCGGTTTGCGGCTCCGTTTCCTGCCACCGCTAACACGATAAAACATTTAATTTTCCGCTACGTATAAATAAACACTTTTGTGTTGTGACATTAAAATGTTTCAGACGGAAGAACACAAAATGAGCGTGACACCTTGTGCTTTGTTTTAAATCATTGTTCTTTTTGTATTTTCCTTACAAAAGCTTTAACACCAACTGGTTTCAAAACGACATTTCCCAAGGGTGCGAAATTTAACCCTTTTAACTCAAACCCATCACAGTTACCCTGCATCAAATTTTTACAAAGTTTCCAGTACATAGTGACATGGAAGACGATTAGAGCCACATTCAAAGCTGAATTCTGTTTTATTTACAGAACATGGTCTTAGACTTCTCACCGAAATACTGAAGCTTTTTTCCCGACGCCAGAATTCCAACAACAAACTACTGACCTTGTTCAGCGCCGTGTTTTGGTGCCGAGTTAAGGTCAAAAAAGGACAAAATGAGTGCTTCCACGTTTAAAGTGACTCTGATCGTCTTCAGCTGTGATTAATGAAGCTACAGGCCTGAAGGGAAGAACACAGAAGAGCTCAGATCAGAAGTTTGACTAAATAAACATTCACCGTTCAGGTTTTTATTTCTTAAAAGAAAAACACCTTCACAGAAACCAAACATGCTGTTTCATTTCTGTGTGCGTGTGTGTGTGTGTGTGTAAGAAAAGGAAGCAGCTGCACAACACTGACAAACACGTTTGGGACCTAAAGTATTAGTCCATTAACCGATAACTTATCAATTTTTAAATGTGTTTAGTCATCTTTTAAAGTAAACGTATGAAAATAAATCATCAAAACTGACTTTTAATATTTGTTGACTGTTTTTCTTCAGATTTTTATGACCTTAATCTAATATATGGAGCAAGTTTAGGGAAATTTCCTGGAATAAATAATGACAAGATTATAATCTAATCATCAACCAAGCAGAAAGTAGCGATACTTAAGTAATTTATGGGTGTGTTTACTCAATTTTTCCTCATTTCTTGCTCTTTGCAAACTAAAATAACAGAAATTGTTGATTTGTTTGCTAAATGCTTCAAATGTTCTTGCTGCAGTTTTCCTGGAGTCCAGCAGGGGGCGTACGGTACTGTATTCATTGTTGTTTGTGTGTGTTCGTGTGTGTGTTTGTGTGTGTGTGCTAGCCAGAGGAGCAACACCCTCCAGCAGGCGTGGCCTGTGGTTCATCATCAACGATCTGGACGCCCCGCCGGTTGGATGTGGACTGGCTGGGTCCGTTGCCCTTCATCCTCTCCTCGGCCTGAGCCGTCTCCATCATCCCTGACAACAGAGACAAACCTGTGAGCAACTGAAGCCTCTCAGCGCAAATGTGGACTCTCCCAGCAGGAAGCTTTTCTGCTGCAGGAACTCCTTCACGACAGTGATGTGATGTCACTTCCTGTTTGTGTGTCTTACGTTTACAGAGATCTAGGAAGAGCTCCTCGATGCCTTTATTCAACTTGGCAGATGTGTGGTAGTGCTTGGCTCCCACCGACTCTGCGTAACTATGGCGACAGATACACGGTTACCACCACCACCACCATCATTAGCGAGTGGGCGTGTTCTCACCTCTCAGCCTCCTCCACTGAAACATGTCTGTCTTTTTCCAAGTCGATTTTATTCCCTGTAGACAGAATAACCACAGATTTACAGTCAGATCACATCCAAACATCAGAGAGTGTGTGTGTGTGTGTGTCCCATAACTCACCTACTATACATAAACAAATGTCGTTGCCCAACATTTTCCTCAGCTCTTTCACCCAGTTCTTCACCTACAAAGACAGCAGAAAGGCGACGTCAGTGTGAGGGGGTTGTGCACGAGCGCAAGAGCGCACCAGGGTTCAGGGTGGTCACCTTCTGAAACGAGTCCTCATCCGTGACGTCGTAGACCAGGATGGCCCCGTTGGAGTCTCTGTAGTAGATGGGACCTAACGCATGGAATCGCTCCTGACCTGCTGTGTCCTACACACACACACACACGGTCTGTAGGTATATAACCAGGTGTGTGTGTGGGTGTGTGTGTGTGTGTGTGCATGTGTAGTACCCAGATGGCCAGATTGACTCTCTTTCCTGTGATGTTGAGCTTCTTGGTGAGGAACGACGCCTGCGGAGGAAAACTCAGATTACACATCCATACTGGATGATCAGTGAGCGAACATGTGACCGTTACTATGGTTACCACCACTGATACTTCTATGAAAATAAAATAATAATAAAATTCTAAAGAACTCAGAGGAAACTGATTCTCTAAAGCATAAAAAAAAACAACCAAACGAAAGCGACATTCTGTGGTAATCGTGCACGTGCACGTGCTTGTGCAAGGCCGCGTCAGATTAACATACTTGATGCTGCTCACGCCTGTTTAAACTAAGGATTTACAGGGAAATATAACTGTAAGCTTCAACTCTGGAGCGCCTCCGTCAGGAGGAAGAGCAACTCCAGCCGGGAGGAACACCAGAGAACACCCTTTTCACCCTGAACCGTCAGCTGGAGGTCAAAGTGCGTCTGGGCCAATGTTCAAGGGTCATGTGATCTGGAGGACAGAGGAACACACACTTCTACTACTTCTATCTGGGTCACACAGGAGTAACACAGACACAGTGATGGTCATGTGACCTAAGCTTCATCCTACCATCACCACACACACACACACACACACACACACACACACACACACACACACACACACACGGGTCTTTGCCGTGCTGCTAACAGCTCACTTCCTACATTTCCCACAATTCCTTCACAAAAAAAATTAATAATTATCAGTCCAGATGTCGTAACACGTCATCACTTTATGGTGCGTTCGATGACATTTTAATCAATCATTTACAGTATAGAATTAATAAATAAGAATACTATAAATTTAGTCAAATGTATTTACATGAGAACATGACTTTCAGTCTGATGAACAGATTTGAGCGTAAACTCACTCATCATTCTTTCTGTCCCGTCCTCTCCAGGTGCTGAAAAAACCGACGGACAGTAAACGCAGCGTTTTCAACAACAGGAAATGGACGGAAACGCTGCATCACACTTCCGGGACTCGCTTCAACAGTCGGTCAGAGCACTTTTAACCCCCAGTCCTCACAGTCAGACCCACTGTCACACACAGCAGCTCACCGGCTTCATTTCCCCTGTTTGTCAGGCAGATGGACCGTTTACACACTTCTGTTCCACAACCATAACCCAAGCTGGGCCACAGCTGCACGTTGTGGCCCTTAAAGTCAATATTTTCCCAATGACGGCTTACTTTACACAAAATTATCCGATCCTCCTCAGCAGCACCACTTACCAGCGTCAATATTTACTTTTTCCTGGTTATTACAATTAAGATTTAGCACAAATACATTGTAAAACGGGATTGTGTTTAGGCTGTAATTAGCAGAGTCGCGTTAATGTTTCACTTCCTGTGAAAGAAACCAGAAAAGAAACTTAGCAACTCTCACTACTTAACCAGCCTCCCATCACTGTTAAAGGATCAAAAACATTTTGGAGCAGGAGGTCAGAGAAACAACATTACCGGGGCATGTTGAATGATATCAGGTTATTAAAAGCTGAGGTCAGACCATCCCCGGCAGACGCTGGCCGGTTCCGTTTCCGCGATGACCCCGCTCCCCCGGCACGGCCCCGGGTTATGCATCACGGGTCCACACAGCAGTGACAACGACACAGACAGCTCCCATCTTGACCGAACGTCTCAGCCGAGATTTCTCCAATAAATCCGGATCGATTCGCTGTCATGGCTCGTAGCCAGCTTAGCCTAGCAGCTAACTAGCGCGGCTGTCTTACCTGTAGAGTTGTGATGTGTTTGTCGTTGAACTTGTTCTCACAGTACCGCAGGACCAGCGATGTCTTCCCAACGCAGCCTTCCCCCAACAACACCGCCTTAAACGAGTAGGTCTTTCCGCTCGCCCCTGCAGCCGCCATCGCTGGCAGACTATTCTAGAAAAGTCCACAGAATGACCAAAACAAGCTGTGCGGAGCTCGGTGCTGCTAATGCTAACAAACCGCGTCGGAACCGAAGTCCTGCGTAGCTCACATCAGCTTCCGACTCTGGAAAAACAGCTCAAATCAAGACGAAACAGCCTTGACAGCATAAGCGAGGCTGACTGGCATCGGTGCTGACCAACAAGTGCGAGGCGGACGGGTTTCAACTGTGAGCTGGCTGCTACTGTACTCCGATACGTTTGCTGCTTGTTGCCCAACTAATGGCGTCTCTTTCAGCTACTAGTTAGCCGGCTAGCTTTTTCAGAGATCGTGTATGCAATGACTGATGGTGATTTACTCCCTTCAGTTCGACGATAAACAACTCCGTTTAAATTATCACTTGTTCTCACACTTTATAAAGCACGTTAGGTCTGAAAATATATGATTATTTACTACAAATGTACGTAAAGTACAGTGCTAGAGTTTTCGTTTTTTATTGTTCTTGGACCAATAGAGCAGTCTAGATTTGGCAAAGAGAAGTACAGAGGAGTGGGATGTCTGACTTGCTGTCTTTGTTTTGCAGCGTCACGTGATAAAATCGCTGCCAGTCACAACCCCGAGGTCTGCTGGGGGTTTCTGATCTCAGACAAAAACACTGCCTAAGATGATTTAAACTGCGTCATTTTGGGCAAAATTGTCACAGTTGGAAATGAATGGTGGCTAATTGAGATGAATGATATCGAAGCATGTGATATGTGTTCTTGTTTTCTCCAAAGTAAAAAAAGAAGAAACAACAGAAAACAACGGCAATAATAATAATAATAAGAAGAAGAAGAAGAAGAAGAAGAAGAAAATGATAATGGTCAGATCTGGCCATTATTTGCATCAGTGGCAATTTATGATATAATAGATACGGGTACATCCCTATTTCTATGCAGTTGATTACATTTATTGAGTTTGATTATGTCTTTTATTGACAAACGGTCAATTGTTGCGCCTGCGTTTCTTTGATTGTAGTATCACAATTTCACCACCAGAGGGCATGGTCTGACTGCATGTGAGCGCTTCAAAACATTTATATTAAAAACTGCAACAAAATTCACCTTCGACTTTTGGAAAAACAACAAACATTGCATTCTAAGTCACTTAAACAGCATCCAAGACAGAGAGAAATTGAATTTTCACACCAGCATGTGTTAAAAAGTAAACATTTCTCTCAGCTGAAATTATTTTTAAACTATTGTTATGAAAATGGGGAAAATCTTTCGTGTCGACCGGAGACTGAGGATAAGCTGTTGTTTCCAGATGTTTGACAGACACTGATAGATTATGGGTCTGTTAGTAACAGCAGGAGACACTGAAACTCGTGTCGTTGACTTTAATAGTTGTTTTTTTTGTCTTCACAAAACAGAAAAGAATCAGGATAAAACTGCAGCAGATTTGTGGATAAACCGTTTATTGGTTGTATAATAAAGCCCAATAATGAGATTCAGTCATCTTTGCGCGTTTTTCCATCATTCAGCTTCGTTCTGCGTCTAATTTTAATGATGTTTATTGATTTTTTTTCAAGTATTATCTGAGGGGTTTTTTTACACAGTATGTAGTCAGACACGCACACTCACACACCGCTGTGCCCCCCCGCCCCACACACACACACACACACACTCACACACTCCGGCTGTGTGGAAGCACGCGTGCAGTCTGGAAAGCGACCAGGCTGCAGCCTCAACTCAAAGCACCTGAAGTTTAATTTCGCAGTTTAAACCCGGATTAAGTTAATCTGATCAGGTTCGGAGAAGCCGCGGCGCCCACAAACACACCGTCATCCGGATCCGAGGCTCCGGCGTCTCTGCCTCTGCAGGCTTTTCAGGTATTTTTGGAAACTTTTGGACACAAGCTTCAGGCTCCGCGCAGCAGCAGCAGCGGGAGCAGCGGGAGCCATGCCGGGGTTTGCGGCTCTGTGGGCCGCCTTTGCCGTCCTCACGCTCCTGCTCGGGGGCTCCGTGGACGCCGTGGAGATGCGGAGCTCTGCGGCCGCGGAGCAGAGGTCCACGCTGCCGCCGCCGGAGGGGACATCTGCGGCGCCAGCGGAGGGCGCCTCCGGGGAGCCCGGCGGCTGCCCTGGCCGCTGCCGGTGCGAGGCGGACGGGCTGCTGCACCGGGTGGACTGCTCGGACCTGGGCCTCCGGGAGGTTCCGGCCAACCTCAGCGTGCTCACGTCCTACCTGTAAGTCCGCTTTTTACTGTCCTCCCGACTCGGACCCGCCACCGACGCAACGGCTGTGTGTTTGCGTGCACGCAAGCGCGTGCGCGGAGGTTGTGAGAAACGGATCACCTGTCTCGCGCTGCTTCTGTTTATCTGCCTCGCGCGTCTCCGTGTCGGAGATGAACGTGTTTAAAACCCGAGGCAGAAGGAGAACCTCGGAGAACCTCAGAGAACCTCACAGAACCTCAGAGAGAACCTCAGAGAACCTCAGAGAACCTCAGAGAACCTTGGGGAACTTATGAGACCCTCACAGAGAACCTCACAGAACCTCACAGAACCTTGGGGAACCTCACAGAGAACCTCAGAGAACCCCTCAACCCCCCAGCTTTCACACATGTCTGCAGATGTGGTTTGGGTGCTTGTAACAGGTCCAGGAACCTCCTGTGGAGGAGGTTCTTGTCGTTCCTGCTGAGCTTCCTGCTGGTTCTTGGTGTTGAGAAGCGTCTCTGTAGAACCTTTGACAGGGTTCCACAGCAGCAGTGCAGATGTTCCCGAGCTTCTCTGCTTCTTGAACTTGTTTATTTCACAGAGGTTCTCCGTGGTTGGAACCAGAACCAGAGCAGGTACTTGAGAACGTTCCTCAGAGCTCCATAGGGTCCAGTTCCAGGTCCTCAGGAGAACCTTCCTGGTTCCACTGGAGCTTTCACTGTTTCCACTCCAACATAAACAAACAATAAAACTCCTCCAAGTCCAGCTCACCTCACAGCAGGTGAGCTGACCATGACATCACCGCGCGCGTGTGAGTGTGTGCGTGTGTGTGTGCGTGTGGCTGTGTGTGTGTGTGTGTGTGTGTGTGTGTGCGTGCGTGTGTGTGTGTGTGTGTGAGTGTGTGTGTGTGCGTGTGTGTGCGTGAGTGTGAGTGTGTGTGTGAGTGTGTGTGTGAGTGTGTGTGCGTGCGCGCGTGCGTGTGTGTGTGTGTGTGTGTGTGCGTGCGTGTGTGTGTGTGTGTGTGTGTGTGTGTGTCTTGGCTGCAGCATAAAAGCAGCACTTGTGGAGGATTTAAATTTCACTCTCATTAAAGGAACCTTTTATTCAGAAAAGAAAGAAAGAAAGAATGAGAGCACTTTCCTTACAGTTGAGCTAAAGGACAGGCAGATGGACACACACACACACACACACACTCACACACACACACACTCACACACACTCTTTTACACACTCCACACACACTCACACACACACACACACACTCACACACACCTCCACACACTCACACACACACACACACACACTCACACACTCACACACCTCCACACACACACACACCTCACACACACACTCACCTCACACACACACACACACACACACACACACACTCACACACTCACACTGCACACACGCCCCACACACTCACACCTCCCACCCCACGTGTGGCCTGCGTCCCATCAAAGCTTCTTTGTGTCCATTGAAGCTCTGATCCAGAACATGAGATCCAGCTGAAAGATCTGGCCTTCCTCAGCTCCCAGTTCAGCACTGGGGCGGCTGAACGCGCCCATGCTGGTGGCGTGCAGGCATTGCCTTGACGGCCGTCCGGCCACAGCCTGTCAGCCTTTCCGGCTGTTGAGCGCGGCAGGAAAGGCGAGGAAATGTGTGTGACCATTTAATGACCAGCGGCAGAGAGGATCAGTGAAGAAAGGTGGCCGTCTGTTCGCCAGCCACCATCTGCCTCCGCGTGTGTGTGTGTGTGTGTGTGTGTGAGTGTGTGTGTGAATGTGTGTGTGTGTGTGTCAACAGTAATGATGACCAATGTGACCAATGTGTGTGTGTGTCTTCAATAATAACATGTCACAACAATTGGGCGGTGCTCCCAGGTCACTTGAAGCCAGTACTGACACTACAGCATCAGTCCTGGGTATGGCGCTCCGCTGCGCCGCCCAGCAGCCCCTGCCTCAGTGTGTCGGCAGGAACCAGTGAAGATCAGCTGTGTGGCGAGGTCGTACGGCAACGGCAGAGGGTCACCCGGCGCAACGTCTCATCGCCATCTTCAGAAGCTTTTCGCAATACCTTAATTGGTGTGTGTGTGGCCAGTAATAACAATGTAAGTAGTATTGATGACCAACAATGTTAATAATGTGTGTGAAGGTCAATGTAACCAATGATGCAGTGAATATAACGAGTGGTGTGTGTGTGTGTGTCAATGACCAATAGTGTGTGTGAGTGTGTGTGTGTGTGTGTAGTGTGTGTGTATGTGTGACCTGTCAAATGTTATAAAAGCTACACACATTAACAGCCTTTACTTGAGGTGTTGAAAGTCTAGTTACACCACGAAGTGAGACTGTTTGTGTTTCAGATACTGATTACACACACACACACACACACACACACACACACACACACACACAGGTGATATGAGCCATTCATTCATTCATTCCTCTCCTGTCTTGTTTTTCACTCAGGTGTGTGTTGACATTTGGCAGCTTGTTGGGAAGTTTCTTAGAGTGTGTGTGTGTGTGTGTGTGTGACCAATGTGTATGTGTGTGTGTGTGTGTGTGTGTGTGTGTGTGTGTTTTGTTGCTATGACACAAACCGTTGATCCTGTTTGTATGGATGATGCAGATGTGGGAGTAAGCACCACTCGTCTCTAGAAACCCTGGACTAGGTCCATCCTGATGCTCTCTCTCTCTCTCTCTCCTCTCTCTCTCTCTCTCCTCTCTCTCTCTCTCTCTCTCTCTCTCTCTCTCTCTCTCTCTCTCTCTCTCTCTCACAGTGACCTCAGTATGAACAACCTGACCAGCGATCTCAAGCGATGGTCTGTCAACGCTCACTTCCTGGAGGAGCTGTGAGTTACACACACAAACACACACACACACACACACACACTCACCTCACCTCACGCACACACACACTTTTTAGAGACCTGGAACATGATTCTGCTGCCAGCGTGTAGTGTGTGTGTTCCTAATGTGTTCCTGTGTGTGTGTGTTCCTGTGTGTTCCTGTGTGTGTGTGTTCCTGTGTGTGTGTGTGTGTGTGTCTACACAGGTGTGGTGTTGTCGCCACGTGGCGTCAGGGCGTCAGTGCAGAGGTGCATGCTGGGTCAGCGATGGCTGACTATAAATGACCCGATCAGCTTCTGCCCCCGAGACGATCAGAGTTATTGACGAAGCTCAATGGTGTCGAGAATGAACCAGCAACTCCCAGTCCTCCGACGAGCCGTGCCCGCCGGCTTTGATGCTTTGATCAGCGCCTGGCAGAAAGCAGGCATGGACCATCCCCGGGCAGCTAGCGACCTGTTCATGCAAGAAGTGCTGACAGGTGTGCACACTCCTGCGCACACCACCTCACACACACGCTCACACACACACACACTCACACACTCACCTCCCTCACACGCTCCACACTCCACACACACACACACTCACCCCACACTCACACACTCACACACACACTCACACACACACACACACACTCACACACACACTCCACACACACACACACTCACACACTCACACACACACACACTCACACACACACACTCACACTCACACACTCACACACACACACACACACACTCACACACACACTCACACACTCACACACACTCCACACACACACACTCACACACACACTCACACACACACACACACTCACACACACTCACACACACACACACACACATATTTCCCTACACACTCCCACTCACACACACACACATATCACTCCACACACACACACCTCACACACACACTCCACACACACACACTCCACACACACTCACACACACACACACCCCTCCACACACACACACACTCACACACCTCACACTCCACACACACACACACACTCACACACACACACACACACTCCTCTTTACACACACACACTCCACACACCCTCCCCTCCACACACACACACACACCCTCCACACACACTCACACTCACTCACACACTCACACCCCACACACTCACACACACACACACCTCACACTCCACACTCCCCACTCCCCCACACACACTGCACACACCTCACACACACACACACACTCCACACACATCACACACACACCTCACACACACACACACACTCCACACACACACACTCCACCTCACACACACACACCTCCACACCACACACACACCTCACACACACACACCCACACACACATCACACTCCACCACACACACACACACTCCACACACACACTCACACACACACACACACACACACACTTACACACACCTCCACACACACACACACACTCCACACACACACACACACACACACTCCACACACACACACACACACGGGGTGTTTTAGTGCCATGGCCTCAGGTGAAAACATCAAACTGTTTGAATTTGGTCAAGAGTGGCTGTATGTAAACAGAAGTCATGTGTGTGTGTGTGTGAAACTATTCTCCAATATTAATATGTTCTTGTGTGCTAATGTCAATGATTCAACTACAGGATACTTCCAGAACAACCGGCTGACATCAGTACACAGTGAGGCCTTCTTAACTGCAGACCTGCAGTCACTGTGAGACACACACACACACACACACACACACACACACACAGAAACACACACACACTCATTCTCATCACTCTTGTCTCAGTTTGCCTTTGTGGTGGAAAGGAATCTTGGTACACACACACACACACCCAGCAGTATATTAACATATTTAGTCCAGTCACAGTCTTCCTGCAGTCTGATAACAGCAATTATACGGAAACTGGACGCTCTGTGTGTGTATTGTGTCATGTGTGTGTGTAATGTTGTGTGGTGGCAGTAATAATGCTGTTGTCAATAACAGGCCCCTAAAATATTCGAGTCTCTCTTTAACTAAAAAAAGTCTCCCAGGTTTATCTGTTGATCATCATTCAGTCTGTCTTTACTCTGAATATGAACAGAGGATGTATTATTACACACACACACACACACACACACACACACACACACACACTTACACACTTTTACGCACACACACACACACACACGAATTTCGACCTGAAAGATGGAGGCAGGCAGTGTGTTTCACACAGTCTTTTGTGCTGTGAAGTGCTCAAAGAAGGCTGCGATGCTGATTTGGCCAGCAGTGGCGCTCGGTGTCAGGCGTGAATCTGAACATCTGTTTATTTATCGGCTTCTCGTTCTTCATTTTTCATTTCATTCTGACACAAACAAAAACTTTGACGTCAGCAAAACGGAGCTAATTGAGTGTTTTGGGCGTGGTTGCTAAAAGATGCTAGGCGAGGTTAGCCTGCAGCGGACCACCCGGCCGACCCGGGCGGGCATCCAGCATGAAAAACAGTCGAGCTAACGAGAAGCAGCTGACCTTTGTCATTGACGATCAGAAGTCTGCCCAAATGAAAACAGCTGCTGATATTTAATAAACGTCCTCAGAATGTTGGAGTAAACACAGAAAACAGCCGCGCTAGCGTCGTCTCTGCTCACCACCGTTTCCACTGGAGGACCATTCCCACGCCTGATCTGCTGTTTGTCTTCCTGTCTGCAACGCTTGGATACTAATCACGCTCGCCCAGGTTCCGCTGGCAGTTTGCGGGCCTCGCTCCCTGCGGCACCTGGTTGGGCGGGCTGGGGGAGGTGCCTGTGGAGGCCCTGAGGGAGCTGCCCACCCTGCAGGCCATGACGCTCGCCCTCAACCACATCAGCCACATCCCAGATCACGCCTTCAGCAAGCTGAGCCGCCTGGTGGTGCTGTGGGTCACTACGCACATGCACTAAGCTTAGCCAGTGTTACGTGGAGACTGGGTAGCACGTTTGATCTGCCTCATTTATCCACGTAGTTTGAAGGTCAGGGGTCAGGGGTCGGGGGTAGGAGGGCCGTGACCCTGGAACAGTCTGACCACCTTTGGAGTTTGCGCCCCACAGGTTGGAAATCACAGGTGCAGGTCACAGCGGTTAGCCAGCTGTTAGCCGTGGCTAATTGGCGAGGACCTGAAGACGGCTCTCTCTCTCTCTCTCACACACACACACACACACACACACACACACACACACACAGGGAAAACAGGAAGATCTGATCATTTTGGTGCGAAGTTCGGCCGTGTGTTCATGGCCAGCTCGGCTGTGACCCCTCACTAACATCACAAATGCTGTGTGCATGTGTGTGTGTGTGTGTGTGTCGATGGCATTCAGCGCGGCACCATTGAAGTCTGCTGTGCTACTTTTTGTCAATCGGTTTTAGTATGCAATTTGCATAGAAATTACCAAAAGAAAAAAAACCTTCTTGAGAGGCCCCGGGGCCCCTTTTAAAAGACACACACACACACGCGCGCGTACACACACACACGTTTGTCTGCTTCATTAGTCCATCAGTCTCTCTCTCCATAGGCATCTCAACAACAATAGGATCGTTTCCATGGGAACCAACTGCTTCCACGGACTCCACAGTTTGGAGACGCTGTGAGTGTCTCTGTTTCCGTGTGTGTGTGTGTGTGTGTGTGTGATATTCTGAAACTGTGGAAGTCGGGAGCGACTTGAGGTCGGAGTGGCGCTGCCAGGTGAATGTTGTCTTCTGGCGTGTGAGAACCTTTCCCAGGTCTGCTCTTTAAAAGCTGGTTTTGCTGGCTGTTGCTCAGACGTGCTCCTGATCATCTGATCAATAACACCTCATCAATAACTGATCAGCTCCTGAAAACATCTTTTCTTGGCTTCGGGTCCAGAAACGTTGATACTGATTGTTTTCAACAACTTTCTGATGAAAGAAAGATCAGCGTTTTAGCGATTAGCAGCTAACGTTTGTATTCAAAAAACTTTATTAACACGCTGATGTTTGGGCGAGCTTTCCTGCACATCTTTTTTGTGTGTAACCTGAGAATATTGTGTGTGTGTGTATATAATGTCTCTCTCTCTCTCTCTCTCCCTCAGGGATTTGAACTTCAACAGTTTGGTCCAGTTTCCGGCGCCGGTCCGCTCCCTCAGTAACCTCAAAGAGCTGTGAGTCCGACCGCTCACAGCTCCCAGGTTAAAGATCGCTCGGGACCTCACTTCTGCTTTCCTTTACAGTGGTTTCCCTGTGTACATCGGTTACATCCCAGAGCAGGCCTTCACGGGGAACCCCTCGCTGGCCACCGTATGAGTTCCGGCATTAATCCGGCGTCCACCACTGTGTGTTCCTGTGTTTGCGCTTCCTGATCTGTCTCAGAGTGTGTCACCTGTACCGCCTCGTCCTCTGACCATCACGGCTTCTGTTCCAGATACTTCCATGATAATCCCATTCAGTCTGTCGGACGGTCAGCCTTCCAGAACCTACCGGAGCTGAGGACGCTGTGAGACATACACACGCGCGCACACACACACACCTCTTTTACTTGATAAAAACTCCGTCTGTCATGTCAGGACTCTAAACAGGAACAGCTAGGCTCAAATCAGTTTCCAGATCTGACCCAGGAACCATCGATCTTGAAAACCTGTGAACACACACACACACACACACACACACACACACACACCACTACCTACAGACAGTGAAAAGCAGTGAAAACAGACAGATCACCCATCCCCTGTGTGTGTGTGTGTGTGTGTGTGTGTGTGTGTGTGTGTGCAGGACCATCACAGGAGCTCAGATCACCGCTCTGCCAGCTTCCGTGTGTGAGCAAAACTCAAACATCTTCCACGGCTGCTGTAAGTCCCACGCCTGGTAGACGTGACCACATGCCGTCTGCGGTGCCTTCCAGGGTCTTGGGACCTTTGCCTTTCCTCTCTGCAGCGACCTCTCCTTCAATCTCATCCACTCGATCCCCAGGTTGTCAGGCTGCGAAGGACTTCTGAAGATGTGGGTTTCGCACACATCCGTCCTGGTACAGTCTCGTTTGTGTCGGTCGCGTTACCATGGAAACTCAACGCCGTGTGTGTCTTCAACAGTGATTTGCACCATAACGAGATCGCGGACCTGGAGAGCTGCGTTCCGGGGTCTGATGTCCCTGCGTTCCTGTGAGCAGACACACACACACACACACACACGCAGCAGAGGATTCTGGGAGATGAAGTCCAGCTCTCTGTCCCTGCAGCGATTTGTCCTGGAACAAACTGTCAGCGGTGAAGCCCCAAACCTTCTCTGCTCTGCCCGCCCTCGCCAAACTGTGAGTCGCCGTCTGTTGTCGCCACGGCAACCGCGTCCTACCGCCCTGCGTGGCGGTGTATGATCTGAGAAACGTTCTTCTGCAGGCGTCCAGCGGGAGCTCTGTTGGCCCTGTTCGTTACTCTTCTGGAATTCTCTGTCCTCATTGGTCCACAGAGACCTGTCGTCCAATCAGCTGTCCTCGCTGCCGCTGACGGGGTTGCAGAGCTTAGCTCACCTGCGACTGGCTGGAAATACAGGGCTGATGCAGCTGATGGCCCACGAGGACCTGCCCGGGTCAGGTGAGCCCACACACACACACACACCTACAGTCCGCGGTGCAGTGCCGACGCAGCACAGTGATCAGGGTGATGGGCTTCCATCGCCTTCAGTGCTGCGCCTTCATCTCCTGTGAGACCAGAACAGGAGGAGGAGGAGGAGGAGCAGGAGGAGGAGGAGCAGGAGGAGGAGAGGGAGGAGCAGGAGGAGCAGGAGGAGCAGGAGGAGGAGGAGGAGAGGGAGGTGGTGGAGATGCGTCCTGGGACAGAGGGGAGGTGTCAGATTCTGTGGTACTGAACCAGCAGGTTCAGTCCAGTAGGTGAGACCAAAGACAGGTGCTCAGACCTGTTTTAGTGCTGGATGGAAATGAGATGAGATGCATCCTGTGTTCTGTGTTCTAAGCTCTAAGAGCTCTAAGCTCTACGCTCTCACTCTAAGCTCCTAAACTCCTAAGGCTCTAAGCTCTAAGCTCTACGCTCTAAGAGCTCTATGCTCCCAGCTCTGCAACTCTAAGAGCTCCCCTAGAAGCTCTACGCTCCTAAGCTCTCGCTCTAGACTCTAAGCTCTACGCTCTAAGACTCTAGCTCTCACGCTCATCTAAGCTCTCTGCTCTACAAGACTCTAGCTCTACGCTCTCGCTCTGGCTCGCTCTAAAACTCTAGCTCATCTGAAACTCTAAGCTCTACGCTCTCGCTCTAGCTCTACGCTCTAAGAGCTCTAAGCTCTCGCTCTCGGCTCGCTCTAAGCTCATCTAAGGGCTCCAGCTCCTACGCTCTCGCTCCTAAGCTCCCCCAGCTCTACGCTCTAAAACTCTGGCTCTACGCTCTAGCTCTAGCTCTGCTCTTAGGCGAGCTCTAAGCTCTAAGCTCTAAGCTCTTAGAGCGAGCTCTAAGCTCTACGCTCTAAACTCTAAACTCTGTGTTCTAAGCTCTAAGAGCTCTAAGCTCTCCCTACGCTCTAAGAACTCTAAGCTCTAAAAGAGCTCTAAGCTCTAAGCTCTAAGAGCTCTAAGCTCTAAGCTCTACGCTCTAAGAGCTCTAAGCTCTAAGAGCTCTAAGCTCTAAACTCTAAGCTCTAAGAGCTCTACGCTCTAAGAGCTCTAAGCTCTACGCTCTACACTCTAAGCTCTACGCTCTACGCTCTAAGCTCTAAGCTCTAAGAACTCTAAGCTCTAAGCTCTTAGAGCGAGCTCTAAGCTCTAAGCTCTAAGAGCTCTAAGCTCTACGCTCTAAACTCTAAACTCTGTGTTCTAAGCTCTAAGAGCTCTAAGCTCTACGCTCTAAGAGCTCTAAGCTCTAAACTCTGTGTTCTAAGGTCTAAGAGCTCTAAGCTCTAAGCTCTTAGAGCTCTAAGCTCTAAGCTCTACGCTCTAAGAGCTCTAAGCTCTACGCTCTGCTGCGTGTTCCGTGTGGGAGGCTAACCTGTTTCCTGTGTGTCCTGTAGCGGACCAGGTCTGGGAGGAGCTGCTGCTGGACCTGGAGGGTGGAGCGGAGCTCCAGCAGTCGGTCCACTGCAGCCCCGCTCCAGGTAACGGCCTCTGCTGGTTACGCGGGACCGCCGTGGTCCTCCAGGATGGAGGCTTCTAACCTGGAATGCGTGTTGGTTCCTCCAGGTCCGTTCCAGCCCTGCCTCCATCTTCTGGACAGCTGGGTGATCCGTGGGGGGGTGTGGCTCATCGCCGTCCTGGCGCTGCTGAGCAACAGCCTGGTGCTCCTCTCCGTCTTCTGCTCCACGGTGACCCCGCCCACGCCCGGAAGGCGTCTGATCGGCCTCCTGGCCATCGCCAACGGCCTGATGGGGGTGTGGAGCAGCTGGCTGGCGGCGGTGGACGCCTGGACCTACGGGAGCTTCTGGAGGTACGGGGGCGGGTTGTGAGGGCGGAGGGGGCGTCGCCCTGGAGAGCCTGACTGACGCGCTGGCCTGCCGCTGCAGGTACGGCAGCAGGTGGGGGAGCAGCTTCCTGTGTCGCCTCAGCGGCTTCCTGTGTGTGTTTGCGGCCCAGACGAGCGTCTTCCTGCTCACGCTCGCAGCTCTGGAGCGATATTCATCTGCCGCCCAGCAGCAGCACAGACCAGTGGGCCACACCGGTACGAGAGCCCCGCCCAGCACACACACACACACACACACACACACACAGGTTAGCACCTGGGCTCTGTCTCCACAGGTCAGAGGTCACTGCCGCTCTCTGTCCGTCTGGCTGCTTCTCTCTGCTTCCTGGTGGGCGTGGCGGTCACGCTGCCCCCCCTGGTGGCTGGAGGCAGCAGCAGCTCCCTCTGTCTGCCTCTGCCCTCCCCCTCCCCCTCCTCCGTCGCCCTGGTGCTGCTCGACTCCCTGTGCTTCCTCGCCATGACGCTGGCCTACACTCGCCTCTACTGTCGAGCCAACAAAGCTCCGCCCCCTGCCGAAGAGGAAGCGGCGCTGACTCGCCATGTGGCCTGGCTGCTCTTCTCCGACTGCCTCCTCTTCCTCCCCGTTGCCTTCCTCTCCATCTCCTCGCTGCTGCGTCTGGAGGCGGCGGGGCCCGAGGTGGCGAAGGGCGTCCTGCTGCTGGTCACGCCGCTGCCCGCCTGCGTCAACCCGCTGCTCTACGTCCTGTTCAACCCGCCGGTTCGGCAGGAGCTGGCGGCGCTGGCCAAGCGCTCCTACCGGCGGCTGGCTGGAGGCAGATGCGGAGCGGGGTCAAAGGTCATGGCTTCCACCTGTGACGAGAGCGCAGAGAAACAGTCGTGCGACTCCACCCAAGCGCTGGTGGGCGAGGAGGAAGCAGGAGGGCGGAGCCAAGCCCGTTCGGTGGCCTTTGTGGTTCCTCATCAGTAGACCGCGGGTGTGACGGCGTCCTCAGAAACTGGACAGGAAACAGGAAGTCTCCTGAAGACCTCAAAGATAATACCACAAAGTTTCCAAAATAAAGGTCAGAGTTGTTGTTGTTGTTAGGATTATTACTGGTAGTTTTAGACAAGAAAATTTCCACGCAGAAGAATTGGCGTCCATGTTTGATTGCTTGTTTTCGGACCTTTCCCTCCGGCGCTGCTGCAGCCTGAGGGGGGCGCTGTGCGGGGCTGTGGCTTCCCGAGAGGCTGGCGGGTTAATGTTGGCGCCGACGCTTGACTGTTGCGTTGGCAGATGTTGGCGCAAAGGCGGCAGAGGGGTGTGTGGGCGTGTCTCCGCGGGCGAGCGCCTGACGCGCGCGTGCGAATTCTGCAGCGTGTGTGTGAGTTTGGAGCGACGCGCCGGGCAGGAACCTCCTGGGTGGAACCAGCCGCCGCCACTGCTGTAAACGTGTGTAAATATTGTTGTAAATACGAGCTGTCGTGACAATCCTCTTTCCTCTTTCCTCTTTCCTCTTTCCTCTTTCCTCTTTCCTCTTTCCTGTCCTGTAGAGTCAAGAAACGAATGCGATAATGTCGGTTTGTTCCATCCTTTTCTCGTGGATATATAAATGTGCGTATCTTCACAAATATTTATTCTCTAAAGCTCGAAAACGCGACGCGCAAACAGCTGTTCGTCCCTTCTCGAGGCTTGATGTCGACGTTGCTCGATAACGTCCTCCACTCCAGAAGGTGGCGCTGCCTGCTCACTCTGTACCTCCAAATGTGCTGAGTCAAATACTTCGATTGCGTTGTTTTTGTTGTTGCCATGACAACGGCTCTGCGGCACGGCGGCGGCCTTGACGTTTGGTGTCTGTAAAGTTTGTTGCTAGGCTGAGAAAATGACACGGCGTGAAGACATCTGTCATGTTGAGGATCTCTGCCCTCTCATGATTGACAGCTGATGTGGGCGGGGCTCTGTCACCACAACAGGAAGTGGAGGCACAGAAGCAATCTTTAGAAATTCATCACTTACGGGCTGATCCTCAAACATACAGGAACTAATCGTCTGTAGTCGTGTGTTGCCGTGACAACGTGGCTGTCAGGTTGTCAGTGTGTGACCCTTTTCCTGTGTTTGTTTAACGGAAACTTTTTCGCTGATTAGTTGGTGGAGGTCTGGCTCCGCCCACAGTCTTCAAAAGCAGCAATGAAAAGGAATGAAAATAAAAGTGAATGTCTCAAAGCTCCAGCAGGCGGGATCCATCTTTCTTCTGTGGTGCTTGTGGGACGCTGAGATGTTTCCTGGTGACACACGGACGTGCTGAAGCGTTTACTGCGCTGACTCATTCAGGTTAAATAAAAGCTTGGAACTGAAACAATTACACAATGATGAAGCCAGCGTTCCACACCAGGAAGATCACAATCTTTCTTTCATTTATCCATAACTGCTGTCGCCGTTAGCGACATTAGCTTCAGCCTCAGTAAACGCTCCAGCTAAATGTAAACACCAGGAGCTTCTGCTCACACACACACACACACACACACACACACACACACACACACACACACACACGTTAGCTCCGTTTGTCATACACACGTTTAAGTTGAATGCAATTGAAGCGTCCAGCTCGCGCCCCCTAGTGGACGCTTTGGTGCGCTTTGGGCTGCTGATGCTAACCTCGCCTCTGACATTTCAGCGTTCTTCTGCTGCGGTTTACTGATGGGTGGTCGTTCATCAGCACTGAAAAGAACCAGTCAAACTGTCTGATTCTTCACACTTGTACTGGTCCACAGATGAGAATGATTACCAGTTTGGTTGCTGGGACGCTGTTAATGATGTAATCTGGGATCTCAGATAAAAGGACGCTAGAGATAAGAGAGACAATAGAAAGTGTGAGGGTGTGAACGCGATAAGAGATATGGTGAAATGCAAATACACTCTGTTTTGTTCACACATTCACACAGGGGTCAAAGGTCACAAACAGAGAAAATATGAGGGAATATTTTCACAACCGAACCACTTCTGGTTTTACTTCAGCCGCCCTAAACATGACGCAGCATTATTTTGCATCTGTTTACATAGAAATTATGATCTCATGATGGTCAAACACGTGTTTAGATAAAAAATAAAATCTATGCTTTGATTTTCTGTTAAAATGTCCAGATGTGTCCATTTAAAAGACTAGATCTTCAAGTTCATTAGTTATAAATGAGGGGGGGAAGAAAATTCGAATAAAAGCTGTAAAATCCCATGCTTTGATAGTTGAAGTTAAATGTACTGTTGTCCTGCAGCGCCTCCTGCTGGATAGAAAGAGTCAGCTCTGTTTATTTTTTGTGTCTCCACTGCCCCCTGCTGGTTGAGTCTGATAACAGCAGAGTTCTTTACTAATGACGTCAGGATTGGACTCACTGTATTTCCACCTTTGTGGGGTCCGGTGTGGTGTGTAAACAGCAATGTTTCAGCCTGAACGAAAGTTTTCTTACATTTATTTATTTTGGAGGCAAATGAATTCATTCAGCCCACATGTTTTACAAAATTGTTGGAGCATAAATTTGAGGTTTAGAAATGACTCTGAAAAACAATAGGTGTGCGTGTGTGTGTGCGTGGGTGTGTGTGTGTGTGTGTGTGTGTGTGAGATCACCTTTTATTGTTTCCTGCCCAGCTCAAAGTTCACCTGACTGTCAGAAACGGCCACAGACGAAGCAAAACCCAAGAAGAAGAAGAAAAAAACGGCAGCATTTAGAAGGGCAGCTGTGTTTATCTGACACCACAGAAGAAGAAGTGGTTCCCCTCGGACTGGGTGTGATGTGTGCCTGTGGAGCAGCTCTGCCTGATGGGTTACCCCCGAGGACCCGCCGGTCGCACTGACCCTCGGAGCCTCTGAGCACCTGGCGGCCATCTTGGAGTGTGTGTGTGTGTGTGTGTGTTCGACAGGTGAGTGAACAAAGATGTCGGTTGCGTCAAATCAGGTGAAACCTGTCCGTTTTCAGCTGATCTGAATTTAAAAAACAGCTGTGACAACCAGCAAGCAGTCCAGGGTCACCAGTAAAAGGTTCTGGTTTCCAGTCCCAGTCCCAGTCTGCCACATTCAGGCGTCACGGCGACAACACGGCCAGGCCGCCTTTCAGAGAAACCACAAAGAAACGAAACGAGTCCACTGAGTAAGAATGCACAAGTAGAGATTCGAGTCAGGAGGGCCCAAATTAAATTTAATCCAGTCAAATTCAACATTTTCACAAAGTCGAGGCCCAAGAAACAGAAGAAAGTTTGGATCTGAGCCTCATTCAATGTCATTAAGTTTCATTGAATCGTTCATTAAAATGTCATTTCTGCACGTTCACGTCAACAAATTCTGTAGTTTTTATGGCTCACAAACGTCTGCTGTTCTGTAGTTTTTATGGCTCACAAACATCTGCTGTTCCTCCTTTTCTGACCTCCTCTCACACCTTTGATCTGTGTCACATGATCGAGTTCCTGTCTAATTTCACTTCGGCCACTTTGGGCGTCGTTTGTGCCTTTATTTTTGCAGCTCCAGCGGCCCCCTCCACCCCACCTCCCCCCGAGCCGTCGCTCCAGCCTGCAGAGCCTCCTGCTGGGCGCCATGGAGCCGGGAGGCGGCGGAGCGCCGGTCCAGGTTCTGGGAGAGAAGGAGGCTCTGCAGCAGTTCTTCTGCGGTGAGACGTCACAGATCTTTGCTTCCTGGAGCTGAACCTTCTCCTTTCATCTGGAGGAACCTTAGCTTCTGAGAAAGAATAAACGTGATTGAACAGCCTGTGTGTGTGTGTGTGTGTGTGTGTGTGTGTGTGTGTGTAGGTCAGGATTTGAGTGGTGTGTTGGACAATTCTGTTACCATAGATACGAGCATCCTGGAGCAGTACCTTAGCAATGACATGGACCCCAACAGCTTGTGAGTGTCCCTCTCCTTCTTAGACACACACACACACACACACACACACACACACACACACACACACACACTGTTTATAATTTAGAAAAGGCTCCTGCTGTTCCAGATTGACCTACTTGCTTATGGAGCGCAGGTTGTTCGTACAAGGCGGCGTCCTTGAGAGTTTTGGAAGGGTGATAACTGCACTCTTTTTTCCCAGCCTGCTCCCTGAATCTCCCCCTGACTCGCTGGCGTGTTCACCCGAGCAAATACCAGGTACAACCCCCCATCCACCCCAAACCCCAGATATATTCTCTGTTTCAGAATCTGGCGACACATGCTAGGCTAGCTCGCTAACTGGGCCTTGTGCATTCCTCTGATTGGCAGATGTGCCCTATGAGCCGTCCTATTGGTCCAGTCAGCGCAGCAGCCAGGAAGTGTTCCAGCCAGCGCGTGGGCCCAAGCCCTCCTCGTCCTGTCGCTTTAAGGGTCCGGCCCTGGCCTCTGAGCTGCTGACCCACCATCAGCTCCGCAGTTTTGGACTCACTAACACGTCCGTCAGGTGTGGGACTCCACCTGCTGGCCCCTCCCTCCTCCACCAGCAACACACACACGAACACTACCAGAGCGCTAACAACTGCCACAGCTCGCTGGCCCCGCCCACACCTCCGTCCCCACCAACGCTCCTGTCAACCACCTACGACGCCCCCTGCACATCGTCAGGACTGGTCCCCCATCTAACCACGCCCCCTTCTACCTGTGCCTTAGGCTCCTCCTCCATGTTCCCCTCCTGGTACGCAGATCTTCAGCCTGGTTCTGTCTCTGACCGGTTTTGCCTGCAGCTCTTCTGTTATTGAAGCAGGCGGGTAGAGGAAGGGGCCCGGTCCTGCGGGCCGCTGTGGGGCGAGCTGGACCACAGACGCCCTCTGACAGCATGTGTTCCTCTGCTCCAGCTCCACGGAGACAAAGAAGAGAAGGAGATCGGAGTCCGAGGAGCCGCCGGCGGGGCTGGAGGCTGAAGGCGACGGCAGCCATCAAGGCGGCTTCGGGAATGTCGGAGGAGGTGGACCGAGCGTGGGGCTAACGTGGGATCGGTACAAACCGGATCGGTGGTGCGCCGTGTTCGGCGGCAGCTTCCAGGCGCTGTGAGTGTAGGAGCGTCTCTGTTGCCCTGGAGACCGAGCAGATCCGCCAAAGGTGTCTTTGTTCTCCAGGTCGGCGCCTGCCTACCACGTGGACACGGACAAGGGCTTCCTCTACTCCAGCACCGACGAGGCCTTCGTCTGTCAGAAGAAGAACCACTTCCAGGTCACCGTTCACATCGGCGTGGCCACAGAACCGCGATACGTCCGCACGCCCAGAGGTCCTCAGGAGGTCAACCACTTCCTGATCAAAGTGTTTGGGATCAAGGTGACTCTACGCCGCCGTACGAGGACGGCGGGCGGCTGTATGTCCTGGCCGTCCCTGAAGGGTTCTGTCCTCGCAGGTGGAGTCTCCGAGCCGCCAGGTGACCATCGAGCAGTCCCAGCCTGACCGCAGCAAGAAACCCTTCCACCCTGTCAGGTAGGTCCCAGGCGGAAGACGCCCGCCCCCACGGGTCACCAGGACCGGTTCATCCGCCAGCCGGTAACCATGGCAACCGCAGAGGACTCCATCAGAAGTCAGCCAGGAAGTCGTTGAAAGCTGGTTAAACGGATGCCTGCTGCCTCTGCAGGGTCAGTCTGCCCAGTGGCAAAATCACCAAGGTGACCCTGGGACGCCTGCACTTCAGCGAGACCACGGCCAATAACATGAGGAAGAAAGGAAAACCCAACCCGGATCAGAGGTGAGGGGCGACTGGGCGAGTGGATGAAGGAGCGCTACGTGCTACATGCTAACCCTGTGTTTGTAGGTATTTTCAGATGGTGGTCGGTCTGTACGCCGCCGTCTCCGAGGACGAGACGCTCCTGCTCACGGCTCTGGTGTCCGAGAGGGTCATCGTCAGGGTAACAACAAACGTCAACAAGTCCGACCGAACCATTTTCCAGCGATAGAATCGATAGAGAGAAACGGTGGATCCTTTCGCCAGGCTTCAAACCCAGGCCAGTTTGAGATGGATGGGGACACCCTGTGGCAGCGCGGGGTAGCGCAGGACACCGTGGTCAGTCAAGGTCGGGTAGGAATCAACACCGACGCCCCGGATGAGGCGCTGGTTGTCTGCGGCAACGCCAAAGTGATGGGAGCCATCATGCAGCCGTCTGACCAGCGCGCCAAGTGTAACATACAGGAAGTAAGACAAGGACAGGAAGGAAGGCGTCGCTGAAATGTTGCTGTGACAGGATGAGAACGTTAATCACATCAATGTTGATCAGGTTGACTCAGAGCAGCAACTCAAGAGAATCAACCAGATGAGAATCGTCGAGTTTGACTACAAGCCAGAGTTTGCCTCAAGTATGGGAATAGACCACACCCACCACACAGGTACCTGACCACACCCACACAGGTACCTGACCACACCCACCACACAGGTACCTGACCACACCCACTTGATGTTTCAGGGGTTCTGGCTCAGGAGGTGAAGGAGCTGCTGCCGTCAGCAGTGACACAGGTGGGAGACATCAGCTGTTCTGATGGAGAGAAGATCCAGAACTTCCTCATGGTGGACAAAGTCAGCGCTCCTCAGGTGCTTTTGTTGCTGGTTGCGGTCCAGGCCTCTTCGATCTTCACGCTGATGCTCTTTCTTCAGGAGCAGATCTTCATGGAGAACGTTGGGGCGGTGCAGCACCTGTCGAAGCTCACCGACAGCCTGGAGACTCGGATTACCGACCTGGAGGTGTGGAACCGACGCCTGGCCAAGCTGAGGAGCCTGAGCGGCAGCCTGCGCTCCTGCAGGTGCCTTTGTCCTCTCCTCCTCAGCCTGACCTGCTGCGTCTGCTTGTTTCATCAACCTCCTGCTACATCCAGCAGGAGAGCCGCGAACCACAGCGCTCGGCCCCCAGCGCCCGATCCCGACACCTGTAAGACGGCCAACCAGAAGGAGACCTCGTGTCGGAGGTACACCTGCTGCCTGAGGCAGGAAGTCTTCCGGGCCGGCGTCTTCACCCTGCTCGCCGCCGTGGCCTTCTGGTACGCCACACGCTCACTTCCTGTTCCACCCACAGACCATCAGAAACATCGACGATAACCCCAACGTTGTGTTTGCAGCGTGATCGCCATCACCGCCGTCTACCTGGTGAATTTAAGGGAGGAAGACTTTGGCTCCACCCCCAGCAACAGGTGAGCAGCCGGGATTTCAGCGACGGGCTGTGATTGTTGTCCGCCTGTTGCTGCTCTGGGTGACTGTTGTTCTGTGCAGTAACAGCAGCCTGGAGCGCCCCCACACCACCAGCACAGCTAGCACAGGTAAACAGCCGCCGTCATCAGTCACATGACCGCACAGCCACCCCGGATGGCTCGAGAGGTTGTTTAGCAGAGTTTAACGTGCTTTCTGGGCGCGTTTGCGGTGTGTTCTGTCCGGTTTTGAGCCTGCTGATTAGCCGCAGAGCTAACTGACCTTTCGCCGATGTGCTGACCGTGGTTCTCAGCAGCCGGGCCGAGCGGGCAGCCCCAGCTGTGGCCTCCAGACGTGGACTTCTGTCACCTGCTGTACTGCGATCAGGTGTACTGCTGCACGTCACCAGCAGGAGGCAGCGAGGAGCCCAACATCACCGAAGCCTTCAGAAACATGACAGGTGAGGCTAGCTGCTTTTAACGAGCGCACATGTCCACACGCGCAGACTGTTGACGCCTTCACCCTTAGTTTGGTTGTTGTTCTCCGCAGGAATGAGAAAACAAGCTCTTTATCGCCATTTCAAAGGAGGAAATGACTGTAAACACACACACACACACACACACACAGTCAGACGATTGACGGCTGTTTCCCGGGTGACTCTAAGCTAGCGTTGTTGATGTGGTGACCTTCAGGGACAAACACGAGCATCCAGTCGTTCACGATCAAAGAGAACCAGCAGCTGATCGACAGTAAATACTGCATGAGGGACGAGTGTGGGTAAGTGAACGCACCGCTCAGGTGTTTGTGACGGGAGGTCACGTGACCCGCCTGTTTCCTTCAGACCGGAGCGCTTCGCCTACAGAGTTCCCATCAACCAGTTCGTCCCCGTCAGCATGAGAGTCACGCTGGTCATGAAGTAAGAACCACGCCGTCGCCTCGGGACCACGTCCTGATGCGGATTGCTGACTAAACAGGAAACTGATTTGTGTTCCTGCAGCTCCACTGAGCTGCTGGTGGTTCACCTGTGTCGATTCGACGAGTCGGCCGTCTGTTCGAGCCGGTTAAACGCCGTCGCCCAGAGCCGATACCCTTCAAACACACAGGTATAGACGCTGGTGATGAAGATGGAAGGATCCATCAGATCCAACAGATCCATCAAATTCAACAGATCCATCAGACCCATCAGATCCATCAAATCCAACAGATCCATCAGATCCATCAGATCCAACAGATCCAACCCATCCAACAGATACATCAGATGCATCAGATGCATCAGATCCACCAAATCCATCAGATCCAACAGATCAATCAGATCCATCAAATTCAACAGATCCATCAGATCCACCAAATCCATCAGGTCCAACAGATCCATCAAATTCAACAGATCCATCAGACCCATCAGATCCATCAGATTCATCAGATCCATCAGATTCAACAGATAAATCAGATCCATCAGATCCATCAGATCCATCAGATTCATCAGATCCATCAGATCCATCACACCAACCATGAGAGTGGGGCGTGGGACCACTTCTAGCCAATTGACGCTATCGCTAGCCTTTGTTATCGCCACGATGTCGTGTTTTTCTCTGCCTCTTGTTTTTACAATCGTAGCTGTAGTTTTATCGGCTAGCTTCGACTAGCCTGAGCTAACGTGCTCTCTTGCAGGGAGAACACGAATGGCCTCTCCACGTGGCCCGTCTCCATCAGAGCTCGTACCACTTCCGCTCCGCAGTCGCTGTAAGAAACAGGTTTCTCTCCGTCCTCCTTGTTTCCGTGGCTACAGCTCTCTAACGCGTCTGTCTGTCTTGTCTGTCTGTCGGCAGGGTCAGGCGGACTGCAGTACCGACCACAACTTCTCGGGGGTGCTGTTCACAGATTACTACTTCCACTTCTACAGACGCTGCACAGACTCCACTCACCTGTAACCTGTCACACCTGAACTCCCCGGAAACTCTGATTAACTCTCTTCTTCTCACTCCTTCTCACAAAACCAAAGAAGTAAAATTAGACCAAGCTGTGATTAAATAAAGACGTGATCATTGAGAGCAAAGTCGGGTTTTACTGACACGGGCGAGCTTCCTTCGTTGAGAAGGTCAGAACCTGTTCTGAGCTCTTCAGCCTCACAGGAAGTCAGGCTGATGACTAATTCAGGTGGGGGCGGGGCAGCGGAAACACCTGAGCGATGAGGTGTTTAAGTCTGAGAAGAAGCTACAGCCTCAGACGGACGCAGAGGCGGAATGGAGAGCCGGAGGGCGGTAAGTAGCCAGGAAGCAGCCGTGACGGCGGGATGTTTCTGCATTTCTGAAACAGCCTTAAAGTGACGTGACAGCTGATTTAAAGCAAACCGAAGGAGGAGTTCTTTTCTGTCATCGCACTGCTTCATTTCACTGTTTTCTTTTTCAAAAACAAACAGATGGAGCGTTTAAAAGTCCTGTTTTTCCTTTAATAACATGAAAAGACCAGCGTGTGCGTGCGCGTGCGCGCGCGCGCGCGCGTGTGTGTGTGTGGGGGGGGGGGGGGGGGGTGTCATCTGATGGACACATGTCTCCTGTCACCATGGAAACAATCTGGTCTTCATGTAATTAACTGACACTCTATCCTCCGCTGGTGTGTGGAGGCGCTCTGGGTTTTACTGTCAGTGTGGGGACCTTTTCGGAGTCTGCCTGTTTTTGCAGGCTGTGTCAGAGGCTGGTCAGCTGACTCAGGTTCGGGAGGACTCGAACAGGTACGCTGACCCCGGGTTTCCACCGGATGCGGTGCGTCCCCGTCCCCGTCCGTCCAGATTTCTGCCATCTGACGGAAAACGCCGCAACAAGCTAGCACAATCCACCGCGTGCTGGACAGGAAGTCGGGTGCGAAGAGAAAAATAAAACATCCGGGAAATCGTCAAAATAAAAGCTCCCGTATTTAGAGCGATCTTTCTCAACAGGACGCTGAAAACGAAATCAGGTACGACCGCGAGAGATTAGCACTTTGTAGTTTTTAAAGGAGCCACAGAAGAAGACGCTCTTTGTTCCTAGAGAAGTAAAATTTCCCCTTTCTTTGCATATTAAAGACTCTACCATGGGGAATTCTGTTAATTCCTTAAATGTGTAATAGATCCATTATTTCTTGTAAATTCTGGTTATTTACATTATTTATTTAATATATTCGTAGATCTGCTGCAAACAATAAGTTAACTTGTGATGTTGTTTCACACACACACAAACGAGATAAAACGGCCCCAGAAAAAGATGATTCACACATGGAATAACGTAAAAAAAGATGATTCACACATGGAATAACATAAAAAAAAAAGATGATTCACACATGGAATGACGTAAAAAAGATGATTCACACATGGAATAACATAAAAAAAAAAGATGATTCACACATGGAATAACGTAAAAAAGATGATTCACACATGGAATAACATAAAAGAGACATTGCTCTAAATACGGAAGCTTTTATTTGATAAATTCCCGGATGTTTTATTTTTTTCTTCGCACCCAACTTCCTGTGCCGCACACAATGCCTTGTGCTAACTTGTTGCGGCGTGCTCCGTCCGTCCGTCCAAAATAGAAGCCATGCGGATTTTTCCGGAGGGTGACGGAGGCCCAGCCCTGCCGTGGGCGGAGCCTCCAGCCAGTGGAACCTGAGGCATTGACTTGAATGGAATCTAATCAGGACGGACGGATGGACGGAGACGCGGCGCATCCGGTGGAAACGGGGGGTCACATTAGCTGCTGTTGTCGTTTTGGATGCAAGTACTTGACCTTTACCCTCTCAGCAACTGTTTCCTGCCCCCCATCGTCCGGCCGAGCTCTGCGCGTGAACCAGGCGAAGGCGAGGCGGACAGACAGGAAGTGATGCGTGGCGCCAAGTCGTCTCCGGCTCCGAACCAGCAGCAGAAACCAGAAGAAAAGCAGAGCCTGCTGGACGAGGTCAAAGAGCAGAGCTTCCCTTTCAGCTGACGCGTGTGCCCACTGCTGCCCTCTAGAGCTCACAAACCTCGTCTCCGCTTCAGTTGGCTCGTATCGAGGCCGACCTGCGAGAGGGTCTGCGTGTGGAGGCGGAGCAGCAGCGCGAAGCCGAATTCCTCCGCCGGCAGGACAACAACCTCCAGAGAACCCACCTGTGTCACCTGAGCCTGAGCCAGAGAGTCGCTAAGTAGGACCTCCACTTCATCCGCTGGGTCATCGTCGCATTTGCACATAAACTCTGTTTTTTTTCGCAGACCCTGGGTGAACAGCTACTTCCGGAGGTTCCCCATGCACATCTACTGCCTTCCTGTGCAGGCAGCCAATCACAGAGCCAGAAGAGGCGCCCGGACAAAGAGAAAATGACTGGTCGCTCTTTGCATCCGTTTATTCACGTCCATGGGCTTTGATCCTAAAGCAATCTCCTATGTTACGTAACCTTGTACGACTACTGGCACTGGTTCGCCTTTGGGTTGAACGACCTCCATTGAAGCAAGACAGGTCAGATCTTTCTGCAGGATTTGTGTGAATAAAGAATTAGCAACAAGGTCTAAAGATTCTAAACAGGTTATTATTAAATATAATAAATGTCGTGTAATACATCACTTTGGGTTGCCTTTTCTTCACAAATGTTGATCACTTTGTATTATAATTATCGTGATGTTTGTTGTTGTTGTTATTGACACTGTTAAGTTTAAGTCAACGCTAAATTAATAAAACATTTGTTAAGCAACTTTTTCTAAAACGATGTTTAATTACTAGGACATAAAAAGCGTGTAGAATTTGCACCACTGCCGGGAAGGCTTATCGGTCTTGAACGCAGCATCACATTTCTAATGACGTCACTCCTCTGCCCAGCCCTTCTGTCGTGTGAGTGTGCGGCTTCTGCCTGAAATCATAGACATCATGGTGAGTTTTACTAATTTCTTTTTATTTAGAGCGGTGGATACAGACGGGGAGTCTGTATTTCACATCTGTGTAGATTCAAGACCACACAGACTGTATTAAACAATGAAAAGTCTGTTTGTGTTGGTTATTTCGCCGGTTTAGCTTTGTGATAGCCGATGATGCTAACCGGCGAGTAAGCACATGGGCTTTATGAAAGGCTAACGGCTAAGCTAATTGGTCTGCGGTAGTTAGTGAATATTACATGGTTACAGAAGCGTTTAATGAGTTTCCTACAGCTACTGAAGTGATCTGTGTGGTTTTTCACCGCAGTTTTTTGTGAAAAACCCACTTTCTGTTAGCATGTGGACTGTTAGCTTGTGACGTTAGCTTGTCATCGTTGCTTTGTGACTGTCACGGGAACATTTAGGTGCTTGTCTAGAACTTAGTATAATAGAATGATATACGTCGCATAACGAAGGATTTGTATGTTCTTGGTGCAATAATCATTTTTTTCTTCTAAGGGATTTCTAATTTTTATTGTAACAGTAATTCATCTAAAGCTTCTAGTGGTTTCTAAGAGAAAAGGAAGGGGCGGGGCTCGTTCCCTGTTGCGTTCTGTGACGCTCGGAACAAACATAATTTGCTCTGATAAAAATAGATTCTGTGTTATGTGGTTGAAATAAATCTGTAATTGACATTATTATTATTTTTTTAATCAGCGCTCCTCAATGTTCAACCAACCATGTGAAAATGTCTGTGCAGGTGTCCTTATCGATGGCCCCGGTCAACATCTTCAAGCAAGGCGCTGATGAAGAGCGAGCCGAAACCGCTCGGCTGGTCGGTTTATTCTCCGCATCCTGGTCTGAGCGACTCAGCCGCGTCCTGATTTAATGCCTGGTTTCTTCTTCCCCTGCAGTCGTCCTTCGTGGGCGCCATCGCCATCGGCGACCTGGTCAAGAGCACGCTGGGCCCCAAAGGGATGGTGGGTCCTGACCTTTCACCTCTGTAACACCTGAGGGGTAAATGTCCCCTCCTCACCTCAACGCTTCTCTCTTCAGGATAAAATCCTGCTCAGCGGGGGGAAGGGCGGCACGGTGACGGTGACCAACGACGGCGCCACCATCCTCAAAGCCATCGGCGTGGACAACCCGGCCGCCAAGGTTCTGGTTGGTGAGTGAAGGCGGAGCGGCGGGAAGGCTCCGGCCCGCCGGCTCCTCCCAGTGACCCGCCCTGTGTTTGCAGACATGTCCAAGGTCCAGGACGACGAGGTGGGAGATGGAACCACCTCCGTCACCGTGCTCGCCGCAGAGCTGCTGCGGGTAAAGCTCCGCCTCCTCAGTCTGTAGGCTCCTCCCACTGCCTTACCTCAATGCTGGTTCATTCAACAGGAGGCGGAGCTTCTGGTGGCTAAGAAGATTCACCCTCAGACCATCATCTCGGGCTGGAGGAAGGCCACGCAGGCGGCGCGCGGCGCCCTGAGGGAGGCGGCGGCCGACCACAGGTCAGCGCCGCCGCCGCTGCCGCTTCTTCACGCTTTCGTTCATTCTCCTCTGAACGGCTTCCTCTCTCCTCCCCTGCTGTCTCCGTAGCAACGACCCCTCCCGTTTCCAGGAGGACCTCCTGAACATCGCCCGGACCACGCTGTCCTCCAAACTGCTGACTCATCACAAAGAGCACTTCGCCCAGCTGGCGGTGGACGCCGTCATCCGGCTGAAGGGCTCCGGGAACCTGGACGCCATCCACATCATCAAGAAGCTGGGCGGCAGCCTGACGGACTCCTACCTGGATGAAGGTGAGGGCGCTGATGTCATGGGCCGCGCCGGCTGTCTGTAAACGCGGCGTCCGCTTCCAGGTTTCCTGTTGGACAAGAAGATCGGCGTGAACCAACCCAAGAGGATGGAGAACGTCAAGATCCTGATCGCCAACACCGGCATGGACACGGACAAGATCAAAGTGGGTGACTCCGCCCTGCTGCACGCGCTCCCGCGGCCCCCAGCTCACAACCTTTCTGCTTCCTGTCTGCTTGCAGATCTTTGGCTCCAGGGTCCGCGTGGACTCCACCGCCAAGGTGGCCGAGATCGAGCTGGCGGAGAAGGAGAAGATGAAGGAGAAGGTGGATCGCATCCTCAAACACGGAATCAACTGTTTCATCAACAGGTACACACACACACGCGCGTGCAACCAGCCAGGTGTCCAGCAGAGGGCGCCCTCGCCTCTTCAGCGCCTCCTCTTCCTCCGCAGGCAGCTGATCTACAACTACCCCGAGCAGCTGTTCGCTCAGGCTGGAATCATGGCCATCGAGCACGCCGACTTCAGTGGAGTGGAACGCCTCGCCCTGGTCACAGGTGCTCACGCACACACGCACACGCATGCACACACACACAAACACGCACACGCATGCACACGCACGCGCGCGCGCACACACGCACGCACACACACACACACACACACACACACGCACGCACACACGCACACGCATGCACACACACACAAACACACGCACGCACACACACAAACACACGCACGCACACACACACAAACACACGCACGCACACACGCACGCACACACATGTTTAGATATTATGGTTTTATTGCTGTACATTTTAATTTTACCTGTAATTTCTCTCTCTGTCTCTCTACCTCCCTCTCCCTCCCTCTCTCCCCCCCCCCCCCCCCAGGCGGAGAGATCACCTCCACCTTCGACCACCCTGAGCTGGTCAAACTGGGCCACTGCAGACTGATCGAGGAGGTGATGATCGGCGAGGACACGCTCATTCACTTCTCGGGGGTTGCCATGGGTACGCTGCTCGTCCACCAGTCGCTGTGGCTGTCGTTTGTGCTCTCTCCCGTGTCTGACTGTGACTCCGCCCCCCCCAGGTGAGGCGTGCACCATCGTGCTGCGTGGAGCCACTCAGCAGATCCTGGACGAGGCGGAGCGCTCGCTGCACGACGCTCTGTGTGTGCTGGCCCAGACGGTGAAGGAGCCGCGCACCGTGTACGGCGGCGGCTCCGCCGAGATGCTGATGGCCAAGGTGGTGAGCGACCTGGCCAATAGGACGCCAGGAAAGGAGGCCGTTGCCATGGAGTCGTTCGCCAAGGCCCTGAGAATGGTCGGTGCCTTTTACTCCACTCAAGTCTGACTTTTTCTCTTCGGTGCGAGGTGTTCATCTCCGCGGCGTCTTTGCAGCTGCCGACCATCATCGCTGATAACGCGGGCTACGACAGCGCCGACCTGGTGGCCCAGCTGAGAGCTGCACACCAGGAGAACAGAACCACATTTGGACTGAGTGAGTTTGGCCAGCGCGCTACCACACATGTCCACAGGGGGGCAGCCTAGAGGTGCTGGCAGTGTCGGCCATCTTTAACTGCTGTGTGGGTTTTTTTCCCTCAGACATGTCTGAAGGCACCATCGGCGACATGGCGGAGCTCGGCATCACCGAGTCCTTCCAGGTGAAGCGTCAGGTGCTGCTGAGCGCCTCCGAAGCCGCTGAGATGATCCTCAGAGTGGATGATGTCATCAAAGCTGCGCCCAGGTCAGTGTGCTGAGCTTGGCTCCTCTTGTCAGACTGAGGGCTGGATTGTTTAAGCTGAGCCTGTTTCTGCAGGAAGAGAGTTCCCGACCATCACCCCTGCTGAACCCAGAGGAGGATGCCAGTGTGGGCGGGGCCACTTCTGTTATTTATCACCCGTGTTGTTCATTTTCAACAAACGTTCCTTCGTTCTTTTTCTGTCAGCCTCTCTGCTGGAAGGCCTGCGCAGGCTAACGCCGCCATGCCGGCTAACCTCCACACCGGATTCTGGTGTGGGCACTTTGTGATGCTAACATTAGCTGAGGTCACACACTGCTAACATTAGACGGATTGTACCAAGATCACGTAAAAACAGATGATTGATGTTTTGTTTACTGAAATAAATGAACCAGAATTGCTGAAAGTTTTGTTCATTTCTTTGTTTTTGAGCAGGAAACGGAAATTAGTTGTTTGATTTAAAACCGTTTATATTAAATCTGTTAATAAAAGTCTCATATTTGACCTTTAGGAATGACATCATCACTGGGGCTGGTAGAGGTCAGCAGGAAGCTGAGGCGTTAGCATTAGCATGTAGCTGTTTTCGTGGCGCGAGTCCTGCTTTATTGACTGAAGCGTCGGGTCAGAGTCACTCAGACCTGAACGAGTCAACAAACCCGGATCAGGTTACACCAGCGAGTCAACATCGCCGTGACGACAACGCTGAAATGAAATGATTTGTTCCTCTGACATTTGTGGGCGGAGCCTCCAGACCGATCCAATCGGAGCGCTGGAGCGAGGACGGCGAGTACGACGCCTCGGCTGTCAAACCTCAGTCTGACATCTGACGGCGGACATGTGGAACCCGGGGCTGCTGCTGCTGCTGCTGCTGTGGACGTGGACGAGCTCCGCGCTCGTCAGGTAGGAAAAAGTTGACCCAATTTCTAACCTGCTAATGTGGAGAGGAGCTGTCCTGCAGCCGGCCAGTAGGGGGCGGTGAAGTGAAGCAGCGGTCAGGTTAGCGGTAGCGAGGTTAGCCGAGGGGACCTGACGCGTCTGCGTTGTTGGGCTGCCTCCAGAGTTCCTCTGCAGCAGATGCCGTCCATCCGCTCCCAGCTGCGAGCCAAAGGGCTGCTCGCCGACTTCCTGAAGGAGCACCACCCCGACAACTTTCACCGGCGCTACTTTCAGTGCTTCCCGCCAAACACCTCGTCGCTGCGGGTGGACCGCTTCAGCGAGAAGCTCTACAACTTCATGGACGTAAGAGCAGCTGTTTTTGTCCTGATGTCCATCCGTCACCACTAGGGGGCGCTGACCTTCCTGTCCCCTCCAGGCTCAGTATTACGGTGAAATCACACTGGGGACTCCGGGGCAGAACTTCTCCGTTGTCTTTGACACCGGCTCGGCCGACCTGTGGGTGCCGTCTGTGTACTGCGTCAGCCAAGCCTGTGGTACGCCTCTACCGCCCCAGAGAGGACAGGTCTACGGCGCTGCAGCGCAGGGGCCGCTGGGGCCGCTGGGTCGTGGTCAGGACAGTTTGACAGTTTGGAGGTGATAAGAGGATCAGTGTGTGCGTGTGTGTGTGTGTGTGTGTGTGTGTGTGTGTGTGTGTGTGTGCAGGCTCCCACAGGCGCTTCAACGCCTTTGATTCAACAACCTTCCATCACCACGGCCGAGTGTTTGAGATCCGTTACGGGTCAGGACACATGATGGGGGTCATGGCCAGAGACACGCTGACGGTCCGCACCGCCTTCGTAACCTAGGAAACCAGCTTCTGTCTGAAGCTTCAGTCTCACCTTTGTCCTCCAGATCGACGACGCCAGCGTCCTGAACCAGGAGTTTGGCGAGTCCGTGTACGAGCCCGGAGCCACCTTCGTCATGGCCCACTTTGACGGGATTATGGGGATGGCCTACCCGGCCCTGGCCGAGATCCTGGGAAACCCTGTTTTTGACAACATGATGGCCCAGAAGACGGTGGAGAAACCCGTCTTCTCCTTCTACCTCAGCGAGTACGAGCACGCAGAGAAAGTTCTGGGCAGTCTGCAACATCAAACAGAACGTTCCCCAGTGGTTCCTGAAGGTTCCTCAGTGGTTCCTGAGGGGTTCCTAAGTGGTTCCTGAGGGGTTCCTGAAGGTTCCTGAGGGGTTCCTGAGGGGTTCCTAAGTGGTTCCTCAGTGGTTCCTGAGGGGTTTCTGAGGGGCTCCTCAGTGGTTCCTCAGTGGTTCCTGAGGGGTTTCTGAGGGGTTCCTCAGTGGTTCCTGAGGGGTTCCTGAAGGTTCCTGAGGGGTTCCTGAGGGGTTCCTGAGGGGTTCCTAAGTGGTTCCTGAGGGGTTCCTGAAGGTTCCTCAGTGGTTCCTGAGGGGTTCCTCAGTGGTTTCTGAGGGGCTCCTCAGTGGTTCCTCAGTGGTTCCTGAGGGGTTTCTGAGGGGCTCCTCAGTGGTTCCTCAGTGGTTCCTGAGGGGTTTCTGAGGGGTTCCTCAGTGGTTCCTGAGGGGTTCCTGAAGGTTCCTGAGGGGTTCCTGAGGGGTTCCTGAGGGGTTCCTAAGTGGTTCCTGAGGGGTTCCTGAAGGTTCCTCAGTGGTTCCTGAGGGGTTCCTCAGTGGTTTCTGAGGGGCTCCTCAGTGGTTCCTCAGTGGTTCCTGAGGGGTTTCTGAGGGGCTCCTCAGTGGTTCCTCAGTGGTTCCTGAGGGGTTTCTGAGGGGTTCCTCAGTGGTTCCTGAGGGGTTCCTGAAGGTTCCTGAGGGGTTCCTGAGGGGTTCCTGAGGGGTTCCTAAGTGGTTCCTGAGGGGTTCCTGAAGGTTCCTCAGTGGTTCCTGAGGGGTTCCTCAGTGGTTTCTGAGGGGCTCCTCAGTGGTTCCTCAGTGGTTCCTGAGGGGTTTCTGAGGGGCTCCTCAGTGGTTCCTCAGTGGTTCCTGAGGGGTTTCTGAGGGGTTCCTCAGTGGTTCCTGAGGGGTTCCTGAAGGTTCCTGAGGGGTTCCTGAGGGGTTCCTGAGGGGTTCCTAAGTGGTTCCTGAGGGGTTCCTGAAGGTTCCTCAGTGGTTCCTGAGGGGTTCCTCAGTGGTTTCTGAGGGGCTCCTCAGTGGTTCCTCAGTGGTTCCTGAGGGGTTTCTGAGGGGCTCCTCAGTGGTTCCTCAGTAGTTCCTGAGGGGTTTCTGAGGGGTTCCTCAGTGGTTCCTCAGTGGTTTCTGAGGGGCTCCTCAGTGGTTCCTCAGTGGTTCCTGAGGGGTTTCTGAGGGGCTCCTCAGTGGTTCCTCAGTGGTTCCTGAGGGGACACCAATGACCTCCTCATTTGGACCTCCTCATTTTTGTGTTTCAAAGACAGAGCGACAGCAAGCTGCAGGGCGAGCTGTTGCTGGGCGGAATAGACGAGGCTCTGTTCATCGGACCAATCAACTGGCTGCCTGTGACCTCCAAAGGCTACTGGCAGATCAAGATGGACAGGTGAGGCCCAGGTTCAGCTGTGAGGAAGCAGAGCCAGGCTGTTGGGGAGCAGTAGTGCAGAGCGGCCACTAGGCGGCAGTAACGCAGCCTCTGCTCGCAGCGTGGCCGTGCAGGGGGTGGACTCCTTCTGTCCCAACGGTTGCCAGGCGATAGTCGACACCGGGACCTCCCTCATCACCGGGCCGACCGGCGACATCCTCCAACTGCAGCAGCTGATTGGAGCCACGCCCACTAATATCGGCGAGGTGGTTTATTCATGTGTTTGTGGTGGAAAGTCGCTTCCTGTCGTTCACCCGTCTGACTCTGTGCCTGTAGTTTCTCATCGACTGCGTCAGGTTGTCGAGTCTTCCTCACGTCACCTTCATCATGGGCGGACAAGAGTACACGCTCACGGCCGAGCACTACGTCAGGAAGGTGGGTCATGTGACTCTCTACGGGTCAGTTATGGATGAGAGGCTGGAGGCTAACGAAGCCTCGAGCTAACGTAGCCTTGAGCTAACGTAGATTTGAGCTAAGGTAGCCTCGAGCTAACAAAGCCTCGAGCTAACGAAGCCTCGAGCTAACGAAGCCTCGGGCTAACCTAGCCTCGAGCTAACGTAGCCTCGAGCTAACGTAGCCTTGATCTCACATAGCCTCGAGCTAACAGCCTCAAGCTAATGTAGCCTCGAGCTAACGTAGCCTTGAGCTCACGTAGCCTCGAGCTAATGTAGACTCGAGCTATTGTAGCCTCGAGCTACCGTAGCCTCGAGCCAACCTAGCCTCCAGCTAACCTAGCCTCCAGCAGAGCGTGTTCTAACTGGCTTTGATCCTCAGGAGATGCTGGGAGAGAAGGAGTTCTGCTTCAGCGGCTTCCAGGCTGTCGACATGGCGACGCCCAAAGGTCCGCTGTGGATCCTGGGAGACGTCTTCCTGAGGCAGTACTACAGCGTCTTTGACCGGGGGCAGGACCGCGTGGGCTTGGCCCTCTCCCTGCAGCCCACCGGAGGCTGAGCGCCGCCACAGCTGTTTGTCCGCTAAATAAAAGCTCAAATGAGACCCAGAGCGCACGTGCCTGTGCACGCAAACACACACGCACACATGCACACACGCACACACACACACACACACATACACACACTCTGTGTCCCGCTTTGACCACGTCACCGACATTTGATTTATTTTTATACGTTTTAGTAAACTTTGATGTTTCCAGCCTTTGAGGGTCGGTCAGGTGTTTGTGGGCGTCGGCTTCTCCTCCTCCACCTGGCTGCTCTCGCCGGGCCCGTCCGGCCCGTCCTGGGCTCCTGCTGTCCCCTGAAAGCCGTGGTCGTAGTCGGGCTCGGGCAGCTGCAGAGTGGCGGCCGCTGGACCCTGGAACGGACTCGCGCCTGCTCTTGGCCGTCGACCCAGAGCCTTCGGGCTGGGCAGGCTTCGCACCGACAACTGCCTGAGCTGGAGAGAGAAGGGGCGCCCCCGCGGGTGGGTCGGGCGCCGTCGCTTGTTCAGAGCGGTCCAGTGGAACGCCTTTGGACCCCGCTGGGTTGGAGAACAGCAGAGGGAGGAGCTGGTCCTGGAGGAGAAAAAACATGCCCCCTGACCTGAGACCTGAAAAAAGCCACGCCCACGCTCTGATGAAAGCCACGCCCCCGATCGGAGACCTGCGGAAAGCCACGCCCACGTCCTGATGAAAGCCACGCCCCCAGACCTGAGACCGGAGGAAAGCCACGCCCTGTTCTGATGAAAACCATGCCCCCAGACTTGATGAAAGCCACGCCCATGACAGGAGACCAGAGGAAGGCCACGCCCCCAGTCCAGATAAAGGCCACGCCCCCAGACCTCAGACCTGATGAAAGCCACGCCCCCAGACCTGATGAAAGCCACGCCCCCAGACCTGATGAAAGCCACGCCCCCAGACCTCAGACCTGATGAGAGCCACGCCCCCAGACCTGATGAAAGCCACGCCCTCAGACCTGGGGACGGTTTACCTGAGCTGGTTCGCTGGCGCCTGGCTTGAGGAGGCGCCAACTCCATTCAGAGGTTTGGCTCCTCCGCCGGGTTCTGACGGGTTCGGGCGGGTCGGCGGCGGGCTCACAACCAACCGGGGGAAGACGGTGGACGGCGAGGTGTCGGGGGACGGCGGGTTGCTGCTCACCTCGTTTAAGGTGGACAACATCTCCAGGGGGGCGGCGGCCAGCATGGACGGCAGGGCCGAGTCCAGCGACCTCGGATGGACCCTGAACAGAAGGAAGGTCCAGAGCAGGGTGGAGGGTCGGGGGGGCGGAGCTGCAGGCGGAGCGACGGCCTACCTGCAGTCCCAGAAGAAGCTTCCTGTCGCGTCGCTGCTGTGTCTCTTGAACGCAGGTCGAGGAGGTCGAAGGTCGGGAGGCTCCTGGACGCTCAGCAGGCGGCGGACGCGGCCCAGAACCTACAAGCACAAGAACTTGCTTTGACCAATCAGAAGCCGAGCCCTCGGCGAGCTCGTCTGTGCCCTTACCGAGTCTCGGTGGCGGGCGGGAGGAACTTCCTGCTGCTGCTGACCGCCGCCGGCGTCCACGTCCTGCAGGACGTCAGACAGCCTGGACAAAGAGGCGGCGCGTCAGACTTAGCATTCAGTCAGCTAGCTTTAGCCGCTAAAAGGTCGCGACCCCATGTCGGTGGTGGAGCCCAGGAAGGAGGGGATGCAGTAGTCGGCCGCCGCCAGCGTGTAGGGCGGGCGCGCCTCGCAGTCGTTCCAGTAGACGTCTCTGGTCATGTGAGGCAGGTCCATGTGCATCTCATCCACGGCCAGCAGAGACACCTGGACACACAGGTAAACAGGAAACAGCTGTTCCTGGCCGTGTGGGCGGAGCTAGCAGGAAAAGCCAGGCAGGAAAAGCCCAGACCTGAGACCTGAGGAAAGCCACACCCCCAGACCTGAGACCTGAGGAAAGCCACACCCAGACACACAGGTAAACAGGAAACAGCTGTTCCTGGCCGTGTGGGCGGAGCTAGCAAAGCGCAGCCCCTGTGAGGACCGTGATTGGCTGCTGACCTGAAGGTTCCTGTCGATGATCCAGTTGGCTTCGAAGTCGTCGTCGTCCTCGCCAAACGGGTTGATGAGCTGCTCGGCCACCTGGGGTCAAGCAGAGGTCAAAGGTCAAGGCCGGGAGCCACGGGGCACGCCGCAGGAAGCGGCGGCCTGGACCGCACCTTCAGCCAACCGGAGTAGAAGAAGAACTGCAGCAGCGTGAAGACGGGGACGTAGAGGTCAAGGTCGTGGTTGGGGTACCCGCGGGCGGGGTCCAGGAACTGGCGGCCGATCAGACAGGCGAAGAAGAAGGTGTAGACGGCCAGAGTCACCACCTGGAGGAGGAGCCGGGTCAGCATCCGCCAGTAACCACGGAAACGGTGAGCAGCTCAGACACCTTTACGGTGACGGAGGAGCAACTGGCCTGAGTGTAGACGAGCGGAACCCCCACCCAGTCATAGCCGAAGAGGGTGGAGCAGGAAGTCCGGAAGAGGTTCATTTCCTGTAGGCAGGCAGGGAGACAGGCAGGGAGACAGGAAGTAAGACAGTAAGACAGGCAGTGAGACAGGAAGTGAGACAGAAAGACAGGCAGTGAGACAGGAAGTAAGACAGGAAGTAAGACAGAAAGACAGGCAGTGAGACAGGAAGTAAGACAGAAAGACAGGCAGTGAGACAGGAAGTGAGACAGTAAGACAGGCAGTGAGACAGACAGGAAGACAGGAAGGAAGACAGAAAGACAGGCAGGGAGACAGTAAGACAGGCAGTGAGACAGGAAGTAAGACAGTAAGACAGGCAGTGAGACAGGAAGTAAGACAGGCAGGAAGACAGTAAGACAGGCAGTGAGACAGGAAGTAAGACAGTAAGACAGGCAGTGAGACAGGAAGTAAGACAGGAAGTAAGACAGTAAGACAGGCAGTGAGACAGGAAGTAAGACAGGAAGTAAGACAGGAAGTAAGACAGGCAGGAAGACAGGAAGAAAGACAGTAAGACAGGCAGGAAGACAGGCAGGAAGAAGGCAGGAAGACAGGCGGGCAGGTTCAACATGGCTGCCTGGCTCGTCCCCGGGGGACCTCTGGGTGTGTTGATGCCTCATGTTTGGTTTGGGGTTGCAAGTACGAGCCCCTTCCTGCCCTCTGGAACGCTGCTTCCTGGTCATGTGACACCAGAGCGACACAACTGCTAATTAGCCCAGCAGAGACGTGTGGTTAGCCTGGTGCTGAAGCAGGCAGCCAGCTGGAGGCAGGAAGGGGCGGGGCCCATATCTGGCCTCCACAGCAGCAGGTGGCGCTGTGGGTGTGTTTGCGTTTGCGCTGGCTGCTCCTCTGACTGGTTTTCTGCCTGTTTTCTCCATCTGGTGTTTGAGCGAAGGCCTGGATCCGGACGCGCTCACGTGGAGAATGCTCTGCAGGTCCACGTTGTCCTCGATCCGTCCCTCCTGGCGAGCTTTGGAGGCCAGGTTGGAGAACCAGACCATGGGAATCCAGTACTTCAGATGAGGAGAAGGAACGTCCTCGAACTTCTTCCTCTCCTCAGGAGTCATGAAACCTGCGTGAGGACAAGCACACGCCTTTGTGGGACCTCCTGCAGCCGTCCAGTCAGGGACAGTTTGACGTGCGCGTCTGCGGGATTATCTCGTTAATCCCTCCACATCTGCCGTGCTGCTCTGATTGGCCCAGGAGGATGCCATCCCTGGAGGTCTCCTGGTTCCTCACCTGCCTCCACCACGTGCTCCATGGTGGGGAAGCGCTTGCAGACCGCCGTGCTGACCGAGCGCAAGATCAGCAGCGCCGTCAGGTTGACGTAGCGAACCATGGTCCGCCGCAGCAGGCGGCCGCGCTCGTCCTTCCCCCGAACACAGCTGAGTCAGCAGAAAGAGCAGGTCACGGTGAGCCCGGCTCAGGGGTCAAAGGTCAAAGGCTGGACTGACCTGGAGATGAGGAACATGAGGCGGTCAGGCCAGGGGAGGTTGACGAACTGATTCCACCATCGATTCACCACCAGGGTCACATAAAAGCCTGAAAAGCACCAGTTCAGACGGGAACATCATTAGCTAGCTGCTAATTGGGCTACGTGCTACCGTGTGTTGAGCCTGCGTTAGCAGTGGCGCTCGGGGCTCGTTGTTTAAGTCGACGGGTTAGAAACGCGGAGCAGCTCAGAAACTTTCAGCCGAGAGTCGTTTTTCCCACTGTGGGCGGATCTCCAACACTTCCTGCTTCGGTAATGGTCTGTTTCCATTAGCAGCCGGCTAATGGGGCTACCAAACACCCAGCCTGGCTGCCTGGCTGCCTGCCTGTTGAAACGGACATCAGGAAAACCCACAGGCTTCATGTTTCAGTCAGAAAGGGGAAAACAGGCGTACCCAGGACGAAGGTGACGGGAATCTGCTCGGCGTATCTGTCGAAGTACAGGGACAGCTTCTCAAACAGCCTCTTCTGGTGGTCCAGGAGGGCGACCCTGCGGAACACAGCAGAGCTTTACACCAGCGCTTCCAACCAGGCCGGGGAAAGCCCCACCACGGAAGGAGGATCCCAAGCAGACCTTTCTCACGTTGGCCTGTAGGAACCTTTTAGTTCCAGCTCGAGCGCTTGTGGGAACTAAAACTAGGGTGGCTTTGGTCCTGCTGCAATTCAGCGATTGGCCGCTAGAGGTGGCTCTTCCTCCCAGAAACACAGACGAAAGGCTGTGGCTTTTTAGGACAGCGGAAACAATTAGGTTGTTGCTGCAGCGCCACCTTCAGGAGGCTGTTGGCTGGAAATGTTTGGTGTTGTGACTTGAGGCTGATGTCACATGTATAGAGGCCAAGCCTAAACTGTGCTTTTCACACAGAATTCAAAAATCATGTTCAGGTCAAAGGTCATCAGGCTCAGAAGAACCAGGTGTTTCAGAGGGAACCTGAACTGGTCCTGACCAGTGTGTGTGTGTGTGTGTGTGTGTGTGTGAGAGAGAGAGAGAGCGACAGACCTGTAAATGACGCTGAGCAAAGTGTAGAGGACTACAAACAGGATGAACTCTCGGTACAGAAGTTTGTAGATGCTTCCTCGCCAGCGCAGCAGCAGCCGGTGGAAACCGAAGAAAGACGCGTTCGCTACTTTACTGGAATACGTGACAGTCATCCTGAGAAGAGCTGATGGACACACGCACACACACGCACACACACACGATCATCACTGAAACTGACTGTTCTAACGTTTCTGTCGGGTTTCTACTCACAGAAATCCTTCCCAGACCTCCTCATTCACGCTCAGCTGTGCTTCCCACCAGATCTTCTCTGATTTGTTTTTCCACATGCCAACCAGCCACCCCCAAACGTGCACGTGCACGTGCCTCTCCCTCTCCTGCTCTCTCACTCATCTTGCTGCTGTCCAGTTGCCCAGTAATGCCAGGCAGTCTCTCTCTCTCTCTCTCTCTCTGTCTCTCTCACACACACACACACAGTTGTACTGATGGTCTGTGCGTGTGTGTGTGTGTGCACGTGTGAGTGCGTGTGTGTATGTGTGTGTGCATAGATATCAGTGGAGGTAAACGTGTCAAAACAGAAACGCTGGCATCACGTCAGCTTTCACATCATGTTTACGCATTTTAATTGTGATGATTCAACTGATTTTCCTTTTTTTTCTGGTGCAACGTGAAAATTATTCGGTTTCCACTTTTTGGTTTTTTTTCTGTGGTGATGTTGGTTTCTAGGGAGACGTCAGGTTTGGTTTAGACGACTTAGAAAACCTGAAAACATTAACATTTGTATAAGACTGGACATGAGTTTTGAGAGGCTTGAAACGTTTTTCAGTGGAAAAGTACTTGGTCATTTTTAGAAAATAGATTTTACATATTGCATTAAATTGTTCCAAACTGAAAATGCACTCAACACACACGTTTTTATTTATTTGAATTAAGTCATTATCTGTTTTTATTCAACAAATGTGGATTGTTTTTTTATTTTGGTCATTTCTGTTGCCAGTTTTTCGAAAAGGACATCATGATTTTACTTTTGTTCATCGGAAAAGTATCGGAGTGAGACATACTTTTTCTGTAAAATAGGAAATTAAACAGAGTGGGACGTCTTCCTTCCCTTTCTCTGCATCATCTGCGCAAACGCAGTGTGAGCGCGTCGGCGGAAACAGAATTACGTCATATTCACCACCCCCGGAAGCAGCTTTTCGCGGAAAGCTTGAGTTTTACAAATACGCAGAGAGTCTAAAAAGAAGAGGTGAGGATTTTACTTTATGTGTGATCAGCTCATAACAGCTTAAACTCCTGTTGGTGCATCTGGGTCGCTTGAAAAGCGCGTTGGTTTGCAGCTGAGTTTAGCCGCTGGCTTTGCTAACATGTGTCAGACACTTTGGCTAAGTGCTAACGATGATCTGAGGCTGCTTTTTGACCCGGTTTAACTCAGTTTAGTCATGTAAAATGAATTGTGACATTAAAGATACTCTTACCAGTGTAGTAGGTTAACAGTATGTTCGGGTTTACCAAAATAAACGTGACGTTTCCAATACTATAATAGAATATTTGACAGTAAATTCTAATGTTCATGTTCAGACGGAAAGAAAACATGATAAACTATTATATGCATAGCTTATAGGTTTATACTCTGAGCACAATAAATATTTTATTTTTTAAAAGGTTAGTTCTTTTCGAAGAAATGCTGTCTTTAATTTTGACATACAAATATTAACTCCGCATAAGTTGGGAATAAAAACTCTGATAAACAAAGGTGGAAATGTTCTCAAATATCTTGTAAAACGTAATTATTTCTCCATCTGTGTGACAGTCATGCTGTCCAACGTCGAAATCAAAGCCAGCTTGAGCGACCAGGCCGAGTTTGCTGAGAAGGCCGCTCAGCTCAGCCAATCAGAGGGCACGATCATCAGACAGAGGGACACCTTCTTCACCTGCAGCCAGGGGCGGCTCAAGCTGCGAGACTTCATGGTACAGCGTGTGTGTGTGTGTGTGTGTCCGTGTGTGTCCGTCCGTGTCCGTCCATTCTCAGTATTAGTATCGGAGTCTTTGGCTCCTCCTGGTGGCCGCTGTGAGAACAACACAGATCTCTGTGGCTTATATTAACCCCAGAATAAAAACCTTTCATAAAACCAGAATAAAAAACTTCCGTCTGTTTGCCAGAATGGCTCAGGTCAGCTGATCTTCTATGAGCGTCCCGACACCGACGGACCAAAACTGTCCCGTTACTCCATCAGCCCGACCAGCGACCCGTCAAGCCTGCGAGTAACACCGCCTGTGTTCTTCTGCAGAAATACACACGTTCATCCAGGTTAACGCGCGTGTGTGTGTGTGTGTGTGTGTGTGTGTGTGTGTGTGTGTGTGTGTGCTCAGACTGTGTTGTCTGATGCTCTCGGAGTTAAAGGTGAGGTCAGGAAGGAGCGGCGGTTGTTTCTGATTGGTCAGACCAGAATTCACCTGGACACGGTGGAGGGACTGGGAACCTTCATGGAACTGGAGGTAGCTCTCTCTCTCTCACACACACACACACCTATGAAGGCAAACAGGAAGTGCCTCATTTTCTTGAACCTGATTGGTTGTTTCGTAGGTGGTGATGCGTCCGGATCAGACGGTTGAAGATGGCCAGCAGGTACCTGTCTGTGCTAACTGTTAGCTTAGCATCAAAGCCGCCATCAGGATCTGTGCTTGGTTGTGGTTTTGCTCTTCATGCTTTACTCTTGTTTTCTGCTTGTGGTTGCCACGCCGATCCTCCTCCTCGTGCTGATGGTTCGGTTCCGACGTTTGCAGGTTGCCGAGGACCTGATGGAGCAGCTGGGCGTGTCCCAGGACAGACTGGTGACGGGAGCCTACGTGGACCTGCTGCTCGCAAGCAAAGCCCGATCTGATCAGCTGGTACAGTCAAACTCCCAGTAATCGGATTACTCAGGACTGACCAGTGGGTTCACTGGTTCTAGGAGATATCAGGAGTTTTTAAAATAAAGATCAAAGGAGATGCAAAAAACCATCTGACGTTTGTTCACTGGAGCTTAGAAGAAAACCAAAGCTTGTTTATTTCTGTCGTCATGGAGATGAAAAGGTTTGAATTTTCCGATCCAGACCGACGAGCCGAGCCGCTGATAAAACCGCTGGATCCTGAACGCAGCAGGGTTTTCATCTCCAGGAGGTTGCCATGGAAACTGGTGTCCTGCCAGCCGCTGAGTGAGAACGTTAATCCCAGAGCAGATGCACAGCGGAGCCTTCCAGCCTCCGGGAGGACGTTTTCCCCTTCAGGCGGCTCTGAGATCAGCTCAGCTTGGCGTTTTAACGTGGCCCACGTTTGAGACGGAGGTTCAGCCTCTGGCCAGGAGGGGGCGCAGCAGCAGGCAGGAACTGCAGGTCACATGGCCCAGGAAGCTGTAAGATAAAGAACATCTGTTTTATTTGGCAAGTTTAGAGCTAATGTGTTCAAATGTATTTGTGGCGGCTTCAGGAAGTGACATCATCAAGAGGAGCCTGGAGGCCGCCGCAGCGTTTGTGAGCAGTACTGCAGCTGGCCAGCAGGGGGATGAGGTTCTGATTGGTTGAAACAGGAACTGGTGAGTGGGATTGGCCCAGACGGTCTCGGAACATCGCCCCCTAGTGGTGGCTCCGTGGAAGTGTCCTCACAAGACGACGTAAACCCTCGCGCAGCTCGGAGCCTGCGGCTAACAGTTAGCGAGCGCCGCTGCGGCCCCTCAGAGGGCGTGCGTTCACGTGTGGAAGACGCCCTCTTCATCCTCCGCAGGCGTCATGTGACTCCTGCCACGTGGCCTCTGATTGGTCGGTACAGCCCCCTGAGCATCAGGACGAAGATGAGGAGGATGATGATGATGACTCTGACCCCCCCAAAAAATTACTTTTTGGCCAGTGTATCGTTGCCATGGTGACGGGGCCGCTCCTCCACTCCCACGCTGCTTACCCCCCCTCTCTCTCTCGCTCTCTCTCGTTCACCAGAGAGGTGTGTTTTCTAACCCACGCATTGGAGTGGGAGACATGCGCGCGCACACGCGCACACACACACACACACACACACACACACACACACACAGGGGGAAGGCTGGCTGTGTGTGTGTGTGTGTGTGTGTGTGTCATGCTAGCAGTGTGTGGGCTGAACCGACCAGCCTTCCACTCATCCTGCCGCTCTCTTCTTTCCTCTCTTTCCGTCTGCATACACACCTCCTCCTCTTCCTCCTCTCCCTCTCCTTTTTTCACCCTTCACCATCTCTCTTCCTCCTCTCTTCTCCTCTTCATTAGTTCTTTCTTTTCAGTTTATCGTGAAGAACCAGTCGCTGCTCTTCTGGGTAAGTGCAGTGTGTGTGTGTGTGTGTGTGTGTGTGTGTGTGTGTGTGTGTGCTGACATTCTTCCATCTGTCACTTGTCTAACTTTTAAAGTCATGACTGAATTTGTTCTTTCCTCCTGTCATCCTTCCATCCGCCCTTCCCCTCTTGTCTCCTCACCTCCTTTCCTCTGGGGTAGAAGGGATTCTTACTCTTCATCTCTTCCTCTTGGCCTTCCCTCTTTCCCTCATCACCTGTTTTCTTGTCCTCCACTAAATCCTTTGCTTTTTCGTTCCCTTTCTCTCCTCACAAATCTGTTCTTCATTTCTGTCTTTTATTTTTATTTTCTTTGTGATCGTTTATTGATCCCAGTGCTGTTTCCATCCTTTTGTAATGCTTCAGGTCTTTTCTTGTCCTCCGTCGGGGAGTTCCTGTCTGCGCAGGTCTTTAATCTGATGACTTTAATCTGATTACAGCCAACCTCGGTTTCAGAACCTGCAGACTTTTATTTCCTGTTTTCCGCAGAAATGAGTTTTCCCTCCTCCCATCGCTCCCTCGTTCTCTCCTGGATTCTTCCTTTTTCACATTGATCATTTTTTCCTGTGAAAAGGTCAAATTCTGCTGCTCTGATTCTGTATTGTGTTATGTAATCGCGCGTGTGTGTGTGTGTGTGTGTGTGTGTGGGCTGACTCAGGTTGATGATCTTCAAACAGTATGTGTTCCAAAGTCTTCCTCAGGGGTCATTTTTGAAGAGGTCAAAGGTTAAACAGGTTCACTGGTGGGAGGAAAAATCAGATTTTAATCTGAGATGAGACCAAGTGTGTGTGTGTGTGTGTGTGTGTGTGTGTGTGAAAAGATAACACACTCCCAGTTATCTGCTCCTGCCACTCGTTACCATGGCGATGGTTGAGGGAGCTACATGTTCAGGACAAGCACGCACACACACTCTACCCCCTCTCTCCCCCTCCCTCCCCTCCCTCTCTCTCTCTCTCTCTCTCTCTCCCTCTCTCCCTCTCTCTCCCTCCCTCCCTCCCCTCTCTTTCTGTCTCTCCCTCCCTCTCTCTCGCTCTCTCTCCCTCCCTCTCTCCCTCCCTCCCCTCTCTCCCTCTCTCTCTCCTTCCCTCTCTCTCCCTCTCTCCTTCCTTCTCTCTCTCTCTCTCTCTGATGGGCAGGATGGTTCTAACGTTTTTCCTCCTTGGGAGAAACAATAAAACAAGTGCGACTTAGAATGAGATTAAAACATCATTGTAGTCTGAGTCCGGACCAGTCTCTTACACACACACACACACACACAGTTATCAGTGCTCTCTCCAGCCTCCCACAGCTTTTCTGACAAACATCCGTTTCCTTGGAAACCTAGACAGGAAGCAGGAAGTGTGAGTCACAGGAAGTGCTTCTAATCTTCGTCAAGTCCTTTTTGTTGTTTCTTCGTGTCCAACGTGTCCTTTCTGTGTCTGTGTTGCCATAGAAACATCCTGCTTCCACCAGCTGGCTAGCAGCATGCTGCTGTTAGCCATTAGCAGGGTAGCGTAGCACCCCTCTGCTAACGTGACGATCGCTCCCCTGAGGCGCTAACGGTCTAAGCTGCCGTTTTGGCTCGCGGCGTGTCCCTGCTGCTTGATCGCTGCCTCAGTTTGTCGACGCCAACAGGAGAACTAGCCTCCAATCGTCCGTGTCAGAAAAGTCCCACACAGGCTCCGCCCCTTTCTGGCCCGCTGCAGGCCCCAGCTTCGTCGCGGCTTTAACCGCTAACGGACGCTAACGCTCACCCGCCATCCCACCGCTGTTCTAAACAGGAGTTGGATCGATATTTGGAGGTTTATGTAATGCGAGCTAGCAGCTGTTAGCGTAATGCTGATTTCCGCGTGTTGGGTGACGCACGGTTTGCGTAACCAAGGCAACCTGAAGCAGCCTCGTCAGCCCATCGGAAGCTGACCCACTTCTGTGGACAGCGACTATTACCTCCTCGGCTCACATATTTTTCTTCTTCTCCTCCTCCCCCACCCTCTCATCCCTGGCCTCCCCTCTTCCTCTCCTCGCCACCTCCTCCCGCTCTTCCTCTCGCTCTTCCTCCCTCTCTTCCTCTCTTCTACGGGATGGGCAGGGCCGATCCCAGAATACTGTGTGAGACCGTCGTTCCACAGCAGGATTTCCACAGTCCCACCTCAGCCGCTAGCTGAAGACCACCGCACCAGGACCGGAGCTGCGCTGGTTCTGCTGGTTCTGCTGCAGGACCACCTCCCGGACCAGGAGAACACGCCACCAGGCACTCGAGCTCCCATCCCAGCAAAAGAGACCAGAACCTGCCGCCTCACCCTGGACCAGAACCAACAAGCAGAAGCAGGCCCAGCCGGTACCAGTCCAGAGTCCCAGTCGGACCCTTCGGTGAGCCAGCCCAACCAGGACAGACCCGTGGAGACCAATCCGGGCAGCAAAGGCTGTTGGGAGGAGTTTGATGGGACTGCTGTCAACAGGTGAGTCCTGACTGGCTACTTCCTGTTCAACCTTGGCCCGGTTTGACCAACCAGCCGGGTCTCTCTCAGGGTTCTTCCTGTTCTGTGGTCGCTTCACGTCAGCCCCCCCTCCAGCGCCACGTCAGTAAACGCTAGCACCAACCAGCAGGTGGCGCCTGCACGGTATCGGGTCGACTTCTGAAACGCCGGCGGGGTTGCCGTGACGATAGAGAAGCGAACGTGCTCTGGCCACGCCCTCCGCCCTGCCGGTTCTGCCAACCCAGGCGGTTGTGGAGTCGTGTTGCCCGCGGCGACGAGCGGCGATGTGGGAGGACGGCGCGTCAGGGGAAAGCTCAGGGAAGCCGCAACTGGTACCGGGATCGCCTCCAGCTTCCTGCTCGGCAGCCAGATCCTGAGTCAGGCCCGGCCCGAGGAGCCCTGGAGGTTAGAACCAGCCAGAAGGCACCACGAGGTCTGGCTGGACGGCGGCGTGGGCGTGCTCGAACTACCCAGGGGTCCGAGAATGACAGAGGAGTCAGAAGGTCAGTGTGCAGGGAGAGGCAGAGGGACATAAGGTGAAGAGCTCCAGCAGGGGGCCTCAGCCAGCGGTAAACCAGCACCTCCGGCTGACTTCCTGTTTCCTGTCTCCCCCCCCAGAGGGGTCGGAGGTCAGATTTCAGCAGCTGATCTGTTTTTAACTGGCATTTAACCAGATTTGACCTCCGTCTCCCGGAGGCGCCGTCAGGTTCCTTCAGGGGGAGCCTCTGCGGAGAAGTGGGTCGAGCGGCAGTCTCAGAGTCGACTCAACCGCCACTCAGTCCTGTCCAGACGGGGAGCGAGGGCGAGCGAGCGAGACAGACCGAGAGAGAGAGAGAGAGGCAGCAGGTGGGACGCCAGAAAACAGCGAAAATTGGTCAAGCCTGTTGTCATAGCAACAGCGGCCATACAGCTCAGGAGGCTTTTTTAAGGCACACGCACTCCGAGTGACAGCGTGAGGTTAGCACAGGATTCCCTGCTAATCCTGTTGTTTCCATGACAACCTTGCAGCTCGTCCTCCTCGGCGCTGCTGTGCCGGCTTATGGACAGAACTGGTTAGCACGTCTGATTGTGACTAAAAATGCTAATCGCATTCACGACGACGCGTCGGAGGAGCGGCAGAGAGGCGAGGAGATCACAGGAAGCCGGGCTTTGTCAGGCTTCCTGTGATCTCGATTACAACGCTTCCTGCGACAAACGGTCACGTGTTTATCACAGGCGCTAGCTGAGCTGGCGGTGGCGTGAGCAGCCCCTTCCTTCCTGGTTGCTGTCATGGGAACGCCAGTTCGCCTTGGAAACTTTCTTACTTTAACGCAGCGGGTGAACGTATGTCACAAGGAAGTGGGCGTGGTCTCCCCAGCTGGTTTGGACAGGAAGTGCATTTTTAAGGCCCGGAGACGTTCCCGCCTTTCACCACCAGGGGGCGCCAAACGCAGGCAGAATGTGTTTGCAGCATCTCCACGTTTGCATCCTGTTTCCCGACTTTAGTGCGTGTGAACTCGTGAAAAACAGGATGTGATGTCATAGGTGAGGCCGCCGTTGACCTCGGAGACGGCCGAGGTCTAGCGGAGGTGCAGACCCACAAAATCTTTGTGTGTGTGTGTGTGTTTTGCAGCCACATGCCTCTGAGTCCGGCCGCTGACACCAAACATGATCGCCCGCGGCAACAGGCGGTTACTAATGGCAACCCAGCAGGCTCTGCCGTTGCCAGGGACGAGGACGGTGACGAGCCTCCGTCAGGAAGCAGTATCGTTGTCCGCATCGGCATCCCGGACCTGCAGCAGACTGATGGCAGCGCGGCAGCGGCAGCTCAGCTCCGCTGGTTAATGCGCTGGCGGCCAAGCATGGCGCCGGAGCTTTGCTGTAGCTGCCAGTGAAAGCCGTTGGCCAGGCTTCGATGCGGCAGCGTCGTGCGTCTGTGCATCCATCTGTGTGTCTTTCAGAAGTGTTTGCGGCTGGAGCCAGAGTTACCAGTTTGGACCAGTAAGCAGAGGGTTCTGGTGACGTTGACTCAGTCTCTGTCGGATGTTCTGAACTATGGTCTCTTCCAGCCGGCGTTCAACGGCCGAGCAGGAAAGTTCCTGGACGAGGCGCCTGCTGAGAAGGTATCCTCTGCCCCCCATCCACGCCAATCCCCTACCTGGAGGTCAGCCCCGCCTCCTCCCAAGGACTAGTTCTCTGAGCGCAAGAATCTGCCTTTTGAGTTCAGCTGAAGCGGAAGCTGCAACCTTTAGCCCTCCTCTGCTGTGATTGGTCCCAGCAAGAGCCCTCTCTACTGTGAATTGGTCAACAGGGCAGCCAATCACCTTCGTCCACCAGTTTGTTTCCAGGTTTGACCGGATGAATCTTGTGATTTTACAGTTTCGTTACAAGAGGAGGATTTACACACAGAGTTACGTGGACGATAAACAGCTGGCCAAGCTGCACACCAAGGTACACACACACACACACACACACACACACACACACACACACACACACACACACACACACACACACTCACTCTGTGGCTGACCCTGTTGACTGACCCTGGTGTGATTTTCAGGCCAACCTGAAGCGTTTTATGGAGCGCGCGTTCACCAGAGGAGAACGTGGACAAAAGTTTCCAAATGGTTGGAGAAAGGCCTCGACCCCAACTTCCACGACTCGGACAGCGGAGGTGAGTGGCCACATGACCCTCAGAGACACACACGACCCTCAGAGACACACACACCCACGACCCTCAAGGGTACACACACGACCCTCAGAGACACACACACACCACGACCCTCAGAGACACACCACGACCCTCAGGGAACACACACACTGACCCTCAAACACACACGTCCCTCAGAGACACACGCGACCCTCAAACACACACACGTCCCCTCAGAGACACACACGCGTCCCTCAGAGACACCACCACGACCCTCAGAGACACACACGCGACCCTCAAACACACACCACGTCCCCTCCAGGGAACACACACGACCCTCAGGGAACACACACGACCCTCAGAGACACACGACCTCAGGGAACACACACCACGACCCTCAGAGACACACACGACCCTCAGAGACACACCGACCCTCAGAGACACACACGCGACCCTCAGAGACACACCACGACCCTCAGAGACACACACGACCCTCAGGGAACACACACACACACGACCCTCAGAGACACACGACCTCAGAGACACACCGACCCTCAGAGACACACATGACCCTCAGAGACACACCACGACC
>CM027098.1:10592389-10637389 GCA_015343265.1 Pao palembangensis | reverse complement strand
GTTCTGTCCATCGGCGAGGGCGGCTTCTGGGAGGGCAGCGTGAAGGGCCGCACCGGCTGGTTTCCTGCCGACTGCATCGAGGAGGTCCAGATGAGGCAGTACGACCCGCGACTCGGTAAGTACGACCCGCGACTCTGTAAGTACGACCCGCGACTCTGTAAGTATGACCCGCGACTCGGTAAGTACGACCTGTGATTCCGTAAGTACGACCCGCGACTCGGTACTGGTGCCAGCGGGGCAGATGTGGGCGCGCTCCTGCCCCGTGGTCGCTCACTCGCTGTCCTCCACAGAGACCAGGGAGGACCGCACCAAGAGGCTCTTCAGGCACTACACCGTGGGCTCCTACGACAACTACACCTCCTACAGGTGAGCGGCGGTACTGTGCCCCAGCCGCCTGTAGCTGCCGGTGTGTGTGTGTGTGTGACCTTGCTGTTGTTGTGCGTCAGCGACTACGTGATCGAGGAGAAGACCGCCGTCCTGCAGAAGAGGGACAGCGAGGGCTTTGGCTTCGTCCTCAGAGGAGCCAAAGGTGGGAGGCGACGCGGGGATTGGAACCTTCACCTCTGTGCTCAGCAGGCCCTAACCGTGTCCTCCCGTCTGTTTCAAGCCGAGACCCCGATCGAGGAGTTCGTTCCCACGCCGGCCTTTCCGGCCCTGCAGTACCTGGAGTCGGTGGACCAGGGGGGCGTGGCCTGGAGGGCGGGGCTCAGAACTGGAGACTTCCTGATTGAGGTAACTGCTCATCAGCTGATCCCAGAACAGCCGGCGGGTTGTCCTCACCCGCGTTTCCGTCATCCAGGTGAACGGCAGCGACGTGGTGAAGGTGGGTCACCGGCAGGTGGTCTCGCTGATCCGCCAGGGAGGAAGTCGTCTCCTCATGAAGGTCGTGTCCGTCTCCCGGAAATCCGAGTCCAACCTGATCCGGAAGAAAGGTGCCTGGCGGGACAGTCCCACCTTGGTCTGAGAACGAATGAGGAGCCTTCAATAATTCTGTGTGTGTGTGTTTGGGTTGCCTTCTGTAGCTCCGCCCCCTCCAAAACGGGCTCCCAGCACCTCGCTGACGCTTCGATCCAAGTCCATGACCGCTGACCTGGAAGAGATAGGTAAAACAAACACACCACACACAAACACACACACACACACACACACACACACACACACACACACACACACGCTCAGGGTCCGTGCCGTTGGGTTGAGTTGTGCTGTGCTCTGTCTGCAGCCAGGAGGCGCCGTATCGGTGAGTCACATGACGGTTGACGTTGTTGTTTCCTGTGATGTCACACAAACGCTGCATGTTGGTGATGATGTCGTTGGTGATGTCATGTGTGTCATGTGACCTCGTCCCGTCGCTTGGAGTCAGTCGTTTAGTACATCGCCGCCTCGTTTTGTCGCTTTGATGTGCTTCCTGATGGGCTCTTGTCTCCGCCCTCCAGAGAAACTGGACGAGATGTTGGCCGGAGGTCAACAGGAAGTGGTTCTCAGGGCCCGCCCCGTGGAGGACTTCAGGGCGGCCACGGTGAAACAGAGACCGACGAGCCGGCGGATCACCCAGGCCGAGATCAACGTCAGTGTTTGTTTGTTTGTTTACATGCTGACTCATCCGGCGGACAGCTGGCAAACGCTCACAGCGGCTAATTCTAGAAGCTACAAACCTCACATGAAGTCATTAAAAGTGTTTGGCCTTTGATCTGAACCAGCTAATTGGTGAACCCGCACTTGTGTGTGTGTGTGTGTGTGTGTGTGTGTGTGTGTGTGTGTGTGTGCGCGCGCGCGCGCGCGCAGTCGCTGTTTGAGCGGCAGGGTGTGGCCCCGCCCACAGGCCCAGAGAAGAGCACCATGGCTGTACCACGAGGAATGTCGAGAACCAAGAGCTTTGGTGAGACCCTGAACCTCCACAGCAGAACCTGGACCAGTATCTAGACCAGGACCTGGACCTGGGCCTGGCCCAGGACCTAGATCAGGAACAGAACCTGGACCTGGACCAGGACCAGAGTCTGGAGCTGGAATTGGACCTGGACCAGTACCTAGACCAGGACCAGGACTGGAGTCTGGGCCAGGACCTGGACCTGGACCAGAGCCCTGACCAGGACCTAGATCAGGGCCAGAGTCTGGGCCAGGACCTGGACCTGGACCAGAGCCCTGACCAGGACCTGGAACAGGACCTCAACCTGGACCTGGTCCTGGACCAGGACCAAAGTCTGGACCTGGAAATGGATCTGGATCAGGACCTGCACCTGGAACAGGACCCCAACCTGGACCTGGCTCTGGTCCAGGTCCTGGTCCAGGTTCAGGTTCTGGACCTGTGGGTCACCCTAACATCAACCAATCACCCAATCAGAGCCAACCGTAATGTGGCCCCTCCCCCAGGTCAGAGGTCGTGTTGACTCACCTTCCCGTCTGTCTCCAGGGACTCCGGAGGACGATCGGATCTCGGCTCTGATCAACGAAAGCCGCTTTCCACGAAGCTCCTCCCTGACGGAGAGCTTCATCCCTCCCCCTCCTCAGACGGCTCCGCCCCCTCCTCCCTCCGCCTCCTCCACCTCCTCGCTCTTCCTCCTGGATTCTGGCCCTCCTCCGTCCTTCCTCCCGCCTCCTCCTCCTTCCAGAGCCGAGGCCCTGTCCCGCTCCAGCTTCAAGCCGGGGGCGGAGCCGAGGCTGCACGAGCTGTCTGATTCGCCGGTGAGAAGCCACGCCCACGCGGAGCGGCAGAGGAAGGCCAGATCCATGATCATCCTGCAGGACATGCCTCCGCCTCTCCAGGCTGACGCGCACGCGCTGCACACGGCCACGCACACGGCCACGCACACGCTGCACACCGCCACACACACCTCCACGCTGTCTGTCCACAGCACTAGCCCCGCCCTCGGCCACTCGCCGCTGTCGCGCCGACGGGGACGACCAATAGAAAACCCTTATGCTAACGTGGGACAACAGGCTCCGCCCTCCAAACCACAGAGGAGGAAGTCACCCTTGCTAAAACAACTTCCTGTGGAGGAGCAGGGTTAGCTTGATGTGTTGTTAGCTTAGCCTCCCTCCACCAGGAAGCGGCGTTCTGACCTCCGCTCTTTCCTTTCAGGCCTCGGGATCAAAGATGCGGATGCGTCCAGGTTGGAGCCGCCCAGCAGCCCCAGCAGGGCGGAGCTGTACCAGCAGCAGGTGCTGTCGGAGCGGGCCCGCGTGCAGGGCCGCCGGTCGTCCCTCTTCCTGTCTGTGGAGGGCTCGGGCTCAGAAACGCAGGCCCCGCCCCTCCTGTCTCAGAGCCACTCCATGGACGACCTGGGCGAGCTCCCGCCGCCGGCGCCCGTCCTGTCGCCCTCGCCGACGCCTCACACCTTCCTGCACCCTCTGACGGGGAAACCTCTGGGTCAGTCCCACCGCGCCTCCAACAGGAAGTGGCTTTGAACCCTAACTCTTTGATCTTTCCTCAGACCCCGCCTCGCCGCTCGCCCTTGCTCTCGCCGCCCGTGAACGAGCTCTTACCGCCCGCACGCCGAGTCCGGAGCCTCGGCTGAAGCACACGTCCACTTCCACCACGCCCATCCCCACGCCGGCCGCCAGCCCCGAGGGCAGACACAAGAGGACGCCCGTCACCACCCCGCAGAGCAGCCCCGAGCCGCGAACCAAGCGCGCCACCCCGCAGACCAGCCCCGAGCAGCGAACCAAGCGCGCCACTCCCCAGACCAGCCCAGAAATGAGGCACAAACGCATAACCCCGCCCCTTTTCCCCGATGGACAGGTGGAGCGGCCTGAAACGGAGGGAGGCGTGACCTCACCTGCTGGCCCCTCCCCTGAGCGCTGGAAGCCCACCCCTCTGCCGTCGCTGGCGAATGAGAGTCACGCTGCCCTGATTGACAGGCGCAGGAGCCTGACGGTGGGCAGCTCGGAGGAAGAGGGCGGAGCTTACACAGTCACGCTCCCGCCGGCGTTGCTGTCGTCCAGCGACGAGGAGACGAGGGAGGAGCTCCGCAGGATCGGTCTGGTTACTCCGCCCCCTGCCTTCACCAATACGTGCGCGCCACCTCCCACCTCGCTCACGCTGTTGCCGCGGCGGGTTGGGGAAGGCGGGGCCGGAGAGGGCGGTCCCGACTCGCTGGGCCGGCGAGGAGATGAGGAGGAAGGGAGCAGCGAACGCATCCCGGAGAGCTGCTCCTCCCCCAGCTCACTTCCTCCTTCCATCACATTGGCCTCCCCTCCGGCGCCCACGTCCCCCTCCTCCCCTCCTGCCGCTCAGCCTTCGCCGTCGTCCCCCGCCACCTCCCCGATTGCCCTCAAGCCACGCCTGCGCTCCCCGATTGGGCGGGGCCGCTCGGCGCTCCGCGACCCCCTCCTGAAGCAGTCGTCAGACAGCGAGCTCCTCCCCGTCGCCTCCTCCGTCTCCTCGCCCTCCTCCCCGCTCTGCTCCTCCCCCACCAGCGGCGGCCGCCAACCCCGCTACCTGTTCCAGAGGAGGTCCAAGCTCTGGGGGGGCGGAGACGACCGTGGGGAGGAGCGGCGGGCCTTCAGCCCAGACGAGGTAGGAGGTCGTCCGGCGGCTCTCGGAGGTCAGGCTTCGGGCTCGGCCGTGGACCTGAGCCGGGCCGGCTCGGGACTGGACCTGGCCAACCGGCTCCAGCTGCTCAACAAGGACAGCCACTCGCTGGGGGAGGAGCCAAGTTCCCTGGACCCCGGGCGGCGGTCCCCGGTGGGCGGGGCCAGGTACAGCCGGCTGCTGTGTGTGGTGGCGCTCGGCGAGCGTGTGGAGAGTAACCAGATGTTGTTTGTGTTCCAGATGTGACCGCGGAGACGTAGCTCATAGGTTTGCTCCCGGTAAACATCCCCGATGACCTTCGCTAACGCTAACTGCACCGTCTTTGCAGATGACTAACCGCTACATGTCGGCTGCTGTGGGCAGATCAAAGCGGACACATGGGTGGTCTCGGGCGGTGGGGGCGTGGCCTAACAAACGACCTCTGCTCCCTCACCTTCAGCCTGTAGGAGGTTGCAGGCAGAAACCTGCTCACATTTAGGTGGTGGTCACAACTCTGTGGGTGGAGGTCAGCTGACTGCAGATGCTCCCGACTCTTAGATCTCCTCCATGTTTTCAGTACCACACCAACGCCAGCGGCTGGACGTGGTTTAACCGATGAGAACTTCCTGTCAGAGCAGAACTTCCTGTCAGCCAGAGTAGAACTTCCTGTCAGAGTAGAACTTCCTGTCAGCCAGAGTAGAACTTCCTGTCAGAGCAGAACTTCCTGTCAGCCAGAGTAGAACTTCCTGTCAGAGCAGAACTTCCTGTCAGCCAGAGTAGAACCTCTTGTCAGAGCAGAACATCCCAGGTCTGGTTCCTGGGCTGATCCCTGGGCTGGTTCCTGGGCTGATCCCAGGTCTGGTTCCTGGGCTGATCCCTGGTCTGTTTCCTGGGCTGATCCCTGGGCTGATCCCAGGTCTGGTTCCTGGGCTGATCCCTGGGCTGATCCCTGGGCTCATCCCAGGTCTGGTTCCTGGGCTGATCCCAGGTCTGGTTCGTGGGCTGATCCCTGGGCTGATCCCAGGTCTGGTTCCTGGGCTGATCCCTGGGCTGATCCCAGGTCTGGTTCCTGGGCTGATCCCTGGGCTGTTTCCTGGGCTGATCCCTGGGCTGTTTTCTGGGCTGATCCCTGGGCTGATCCCAGGTCTGGTTCCTGGGCTGATCCCAGGTCTGGTTCCTGGGCTGATCCCTGGGCTGATCCCTGGGCTGATCCCAGGTCTGGTTCCTGGGCTGATCCCTGGTCTGTTTCCTGGGCTGATCCCTGGGCTGATCCCAGGTCTGGTTCCTGGGCTGATCCCAGGTCTGTTTCCTGTCCCCTCCAGGCTGTTCTCCAGTCTCGGGGAGCTTCACACCATCTCCCAGCGAGGATACGGCGCCAGCTACACCGTCCGACCCGGAAGCCGCTACCCTGTGACCCGCCGCAGCCCCTCCCCGTCCCCCTCCCCCTCCGAGCGGCCGGACCTGGGCTCCAGTCGGGGTCTCACCATCCTGAAGTCGTCCAGCCTGAGTCTGCCCTCGGAACCCAAGGAGGTCCGCTTCGTGATGCGCAGCGCCAGCGCCCGCACCCGCTCCCGCTCGCCCTCGCCCTCGCCCCACGCCTCGCCCTGCCCCTCCCCGGTCCTGAGCGGACCCCTGCTGGCCCTGCGGCCGTGGCGGCAGCGCCCCCTGAGCCTGTGGAACAAGTACGACGTGGGGGACTGGCTGGAGAGCGTGGGCCTGGCCGAGCACCGCCAGCGCTTCCAGGAGCACGAGATCGAGGGCTCGCACCTCCCCGCCCTCACCAAGGAGGACTACCTGGAGCTGGGCGTCACCCGGCTGGGGCACAGGATCAACATCGAGAGGGCGCTCCGCGGGCTGCTGGACGGGTCCACTTGACCTTTGACCTCTGGTCGGGCACCTGACCGTCTCTGAGCCTCGACCGGGTCTTTCAGGGGAGCCCGGCGGGCTCGTCAGCTCTTTGATCCACTGTTTTTAGTGTCACGGGTGACCCTGACCCCTGACCTCCGACCTTTAGCATTAACCACCTGCTGTTGAACGCAGTCATCAAAGATCAAAGTCAGCAGCTGGTTGCTAACCGCTTTCTGGTCCCGAGGCTCTGCTAAAGCTAGGCTAGCCTCTTAGCATCCCGTTAGCTTCAGGTTTTCACTTCCTGCTGTCCTGGATCAAAGAGCTGACGCCACCGGAGCGCTAACCAACGCCGGGCTTCGTTCCCTCGCGTCATTCTGCTTCCGAGGACCAGTTAGCATCTGGACAGTCGCGTCAGCAGGTTAGCAGAGGAACCTTTTTTCCTTCAAATTTTACTCTTAAAGACGTTTGTTTTCTTTGAGTTTGTGTTCTAACGCCGACGGTGAAGAGTCGGGGGACGTCCGCGCTCCATGCTTCCTGGATTTGGGTCGAGCTGAAGTTCTTGTTGGTTCCCTTTGATTTTCGGAAATGCTAATGATTTGTGGATGTGGACGTGTTGTGTTTCAGGGAGCTCCAACTGTAAACCTCTGGTCGCTAACGAGGGCTGACTGTGCACGGTGCTAACGTTTAAAGCCATCTGTACAGAAACACCTGCGCTAACACGGTGACTGGGAGGATTTGCACTCCCTTTAGCAGTGTTGTAATCCTTCGTTTTTGTGATTATTATTTTCCCAATGCTAATTAGGACGTGGGGGCGGGGCTTAAATCCCTCCGGCTGATTTTCTCCATGTTGTCACTGGCTCATGCTCATCCGGCTACTGCAGTAATCCTGTTCATTTTTGTTTTTATTTACAGCTTGAATGCTAATAATAGCAAACCTAGCCTCTTTCCTAGCTGCTACCCTCACATTTAACGCTATTCCGAAGCTAGTTTTTCTTTACGGTAATTCTACAGAGGCCCTGTTGAATTTTGGTTGCTAGCAAGTTAGCTGCTAACATATCCGTCTAGGGTTGGGCGAGAATTCAATCATAACGCAATCATGCTAACGGCTGCGTTTCACTCTTTTGCACGAACAGGACACAAAATGTGAAACCTATGACTTCCCTTTGCTTAAAACACGACGTTCCTTCACTTTTGTACCTGAACGGAGGAGCTAGGTTAGCCTAGCTTTTGAAAGAACTGGACGCGGTGAACTGAGTGGGCGCACTCGTCTACTTTATTTCCTTCTGAAGCACAATCAATGTTCCAGTGCCTGTTTCTACGACAACAAACCTAAACTCGCGCTAATGCTACAATCACGAAACCTCGTTCAGACGTGACACGTGCGGGTCTAGAACGTGAGTTCTGCACATTACGGTCGACTTTACGGTCTCATCGATATTAGGATAAAATAATGTAGCCATTCTGTAAGATGTATACTTTTATAGATGCTAAACTCGCTACCGTTGTACTTTGGTAGCTTCCGGTTTTCCCGTCTGTGACATCGGTATTTTTAAGGGCTTCACATCCTGTTTCATTCAACTCATGTTTGGTTTGTGCAAAACTGATTTTTTTTCCTCAGAAACAACAACGACAGTCATCGGTTAGGAACGCGACACCTTTCTAAGCTAGCATACTGCTAGCAATGCTATTTATCTGATCAGGTAGCACGGTCACTTTCACAAACAACAGTTCCTGTTAGCGACAAGCTAAACTTCTACTGGCAGTTTCTACATCGACAGCGTTAGCAAACAACATCACGTTCAGATTCCGACGGCCGGCTAGCGCCGCAGAAACGCTGCGGCCGGTATGCTAACCGTATATTATTATTGCGTTTTTCACTGGCCGATAAACAAGTATAAGTTTGTTCTCTCGAAGGTTGGGGAAGCTACATTCAAATGTAGCTAACTGCTAGCTTAGCATTGAAGGACTAGCCTTGAAGTCCTTTCTGGTGATGTTTTGGTGCGAACGATGTTTCATCAACAATCAGTATTGGGGAGTTTTGGGGTTTATTCTTTCTTCTGTTATTGATCATTTACGCTCGTTGTCTCTGATCAGATCTAATAATCGATGATGTTGATGATGAATCCAGACTGTTTCAGATCTTCACAGAAGCTCAGACTTCTGTTTGCGTTAGCGTGACTCGGACTGACCTTCGCCTCCAGGGCAGGTCAGAGGTCATGTGACCTGTCCGCGATCAGGTCAGATCTCAGCTTCCTGCTGATTGGCTGAGAATCAGTCAAACTGGAGAAAATCCTCATCCTGACGATGAAGACTAGGTTCTGACAGTTCTGACGGCCCTGACTGGACTCCTCTGAAGGTTCTGAGGATCCCCTGAAGGTCCTGAGGATCCTCTGAAGGTTCTGAGGGTCCTGAAGGTTCTGAGGATCCCCTGAAGGTTCTGAGGGTCCTGAAGGTTCTGAGGATCCTCTGAAGGTCCTGAGGATCCTCTGAAGGTTCTGAGGGTCCTGAAGGTTCTGAGGATCCCCTGAAGGTTCTGAGGGTCCTGAAGGTTCTGAGGATCCCCTGAAGGTTCTGAGGGTCCTGAAGGTTCTGAGGATCCCCTGAAGGTTCTGTGGATCCCCTGAAGGTTCTGAGGATCCCCTGAAGGTTCTGAGGGTCCAACTTGCTCTTTTTCCAGTGTGTCTGTAGTTCTGGAGTGAGTGACGTCATCGTAGTTTCTTTTCTTTTTGTAAACTCTGCACCTACAGATTGTAACCTTTATAATAAACATTAAACTTATTACAAAGTCAAACTGCTTCCTGTGTTTCCTTCACAATAAAAGCACGTCGGCGTTTTACCTCCACAGGTGCAGATCCAACACCAGGATTCACAGGTGATCAGTTCTGGTGTGACTGTCGTCGTCGTCGTTGTTTATAAGGACATTTTACGGACATTTTGGACTTTATAATGTGGACTTTATAATCCAAAATGCGTCTGCCCACCCATTTCCCACCGTTATCGCTGTGTTAGTGGGTTGTTTTTGTATTAAAGTGTGCTGGGTGTCAGTCTGCAACCTTTGTCTGCCACTAGGGGGCGGCATTTGGTCACTTGCCCCAGCTGTAGCCAATCAGCTAAAAGCAGCAGATTTTAGTAGTGGCAAATGACCAGTGGGCGGGGCTAGTGCCCGAGCACTGGTAGCACCCCCCTAGCTGAAGGTTCAGGTTTGGGGATCAACGCTGCTGGACGGAGGAGCAGAACAGGTGTGTGTGTGTGTGTGTGTGTCTGTGTGTGTGTGTGTGTGTGTGTATATGTGTGTGTATGTGTGTCTGTGTGTGTGTGTGTCTGTGTGTGTGTGTGTGTGTGTGTGTGTGTGTGTCTGTGTGTGTGTGTGTGTGTGTGTGTGTGTATATGTGTGTCTGTGTGTGTGTGTGTGTGTGTGTGTGTATATGTGTGTGTATATGTGTGTGTGTGTATGTGTATATGTGTGTGTGTGTGTGTGTGTCTGTGTGTATATGTGTGTCTGTGTGTGTGTGTGTGTGTGTGTGTGTGTGTGTATATGTGTGTCTGTGTGTATATGTGTGTCTGTGTGTATATGTGTGTGTGTGTGTGTGTGTGTGTGGTTATTGATTGACCAGCAGTGGGTTAATGGACGTCCAGGTCCGCCCTCGGTCTCGCTGTAAACAGTCGTAAACCTGAAAATCTGCCTCGACTCCGTCAGGTTTGCTTTTGTCTTACAGGAAATCGGCTGATTGTTGAGGCTGATCGCCATGGCGACCATCCCCGAGCTGATCAGGACCAAACGTGACGGACAGGTCCTGAGCGACCACGACGTCGGGACCTTCGTCCGGGCGGTGACCAGCGGCTCCATCCAGGAGGCCCAGATCGGTGGGAGGGGCTCAGAAATCCCACTCCGGCAGGAGGACACGAACGCCTCACTGTGCTCTTCTTCTGTGGTCAGGCGCCATGCTCATGGCCATCTGGAAGACGGGGATGACCGACGGCGAGATCCAGACCCTGACCAGGGAGATGATGTCATCGGGGGAAGTGATGTCATGGCCCGAGTGCTGGGAGGGGCTAATGGTGGACAAACACTCCACGGGAGGGGTCGGAGACAAGGTCAGCCTGGTGCTGGCGCCTGCACTGGCGGTGTGTGGGTGCAAGGTCAGAACACACACACACACACTCACACACACACTCTCACACACACTCACACCCCCTCTGTGCGCGCTCCTCAGGTGCCGATGATCAGTGGGCGGGGCTTGGCTCACACCGGAGGGACTCTGGACAAACTGGAGTCCATTCCGGGCTTTAACATCCACCAATCAGCCGCGCAGGTGAAAAACGCTGCTTTGGCGCCACCGTCGTCGCCATAGAAACGACTCGCAGCGACCCAGCCGTGTTCTGGTGTGCAGATCCTGGAGATCCTGGCTTCTGTGGGCTGCTGCATCGTGGGTCAGACCCAGACGCTGGTTCCTGCCGACCGGGTCCTCTACGCCCTGCGGGACGCCACCAGCACCGTGGACAGCCTGCCGCTGATTGCCAGTACCGCAGCGCTTCTCCGGGTTGGGCTCCTCGCTTCCGAGGCGCTGTAACGGTTCTGTCCTTCCAGGTTCCATCATCTCGAAGAAAGGCGCCGAGTCGCTGTCGGCGCTGGTGCTGGACGTCAAGTTCGGACGCGCTGCTCTGTACAAAGACCTGCGGAGCGCCAAGGAGCTAGCGCAGCTGCTGGTGAGGAGCAGCGCTAACGCAGCGCTAACGCAGCGTCAGCTAACGTTAGGGTTAGGGCGGAGGAGGACGAAGGTGACTCAGGCGTGGACGACGTTGCAGGTGAAGGTGGGAAACGGCCTGGGGATCCGCACGGGGGCGGTGCTTAGCCGTATGGACGCTACGATTGGCCGATGTGTTGGAAACAGCCTGGAGGTGGTGGAGTCTCTGGAGACGCTGAAGGGCCGAGGGCCCGACGACCTGATGGAGCTGGTCGCCACTCTGGGTAACCCCGCTAACCCCGCCCCTGAAGGCCTCGCAGCGCTGTCAGGTTTAAGAACAATCATGTGATCATGTGGTCTGGTTGTAGGCGGAGCTCTCCTGCTGATGACAGGGGCGGTTCCTGACCTATCAGCGGGCAGGAGGCGGATTTCTGAGGCTGTGATTGGTGGAGCTGCTCTGTCCAGGTTCCAGGCCATGATGGAGGCACAGGGCGTGGCCAGAGAGGTGGCGGTGCAGCTTTGCTCCGCCCACACCGATTACTTCAAGGTCCTGAGGAAATCTGAGCATCAGCTGGAGCTGCAGTCCGAAGCAGACGGTAACATTCTGACCTTTGACCTCAGATTCAGACCTCTTATGGTGCAGTTTCAGGACCTTCTGAGGAGGCCGATCAGCTGATCGATCGGTCTTATGGGTAACCTTTGACTCCTCCCACAGGCAGAGTTCTGGACGTTGATGGGTTGGTTTTAGCTGAGGTTCTTCATAAGCTGGGGGCGGGCCGATCGAAGGCCGGACAGCCCATCAACCACAGCGTGGGGGCGGAGTTACTGGTGTCTGTTGGCCAGCGGGTTGCTAAAGGTCAGAGGTCATGTTCCGCCTTCGAGATGGTGAGTCCAGGACCGTCCTTGAACTCGCCTTCCTGTTTTCAGGAGATTCCTGGCTGAGGCTCCATCACGAGGACGCCGCTCTGCCTCCAGACCTGATCAGACGATTACAGAGCGCGGTGACGCTCGGGCCCGAGGACCCACGCGTGCGGCCCAGTTTGGTGGAAGAACTTCTGCTGCCTCGTTAAGACGATTTGCTAAACACAAACAAATTAGCATGAACCAAATCCTACCAGGCCCCGCCCACTTTAAGGCCCTTTTAGTCAACACAACCTGCGATCTACAACTTCGCCACAAGGTGACAGCAAAGCTACATATTGGCCAAAGAAATGTTTAAAAAAGAAAATTGCGACAAAGAAGAACTTAAATTTTATTGAACAATCTCAAAATGAAAAAGATTAGAATCGTAAAATATCTACGGTCTTGTTATTTCAACTCTTTATTTATATATAAAACAAAATCACCATAAAAAAATCAAGCAAAGGTTCTCCAACACACAACAGCCACCCCGTCATATGTTGCCATGGTGACCGGGGGGGATCAGTGGACGACCGAGTTGAGCGGTTCGGCTCTGATGTTTCCTAAATCCAGGGTGGAGTCTGTTTCCTCGTCGATTTCCCCGATCACCGCCCTGAAGATCAAGCAGGTCATCAGTCCAAAAATGAGCCGAAGGCGACGTCATCACGCGCGACAATCAATAATCAACACAGAGGTCAGAGGTCACTCACACGTTGTCTCCTCTGACGATGTAAAGACCCAGAACCACCTGCTCCACGCCCTGGCTGGAGCTGAACACACGCTCGTGACTCTCATCCAGGATCAGGTTGATGGTCTGATCAAAGCCTTTCAGAGTGCCCTGAACACACACACACACACACACACACACACACACACACACACACACACACATACACAGCTTTAACCCTTCTCTTTGTGACTTCCAACTCTTCACTTTTAAAAACTCAAAAAAATGGAGATTCTTCCAGCAAGTACCTGAAAACTCAAAGTTACAAACAGAAAAGAACTTGGACACGTGAACTCACCACGATCATCCTGCCGTCGGAGGTGACGATGGCCACAGTACCTGAGTCACCTGGTCAAGGTAAAAACTGGCACAAAACACAACCACGTTTATAGTTTTTACTAACTCTACATACACGCCTGAATATCAAAACAAACGCCTCTTGGCGCTACAAGGCTAAGCTAAGTAGCATGTTGTTATTCATTCAGTTAGCATGTTAGCTCGCCTGCAGCAGGATACGGTTAATGTAGCTCTCCAGGGCGGTAGACATGGCTGCTGCCGGGCTTGGAGGCTCCTTTTCCGGCAGAAAATTTGACAAATATTCTCGTTCCTTACAGGAAGATAAAGAGGAGCAGAAACGATAGCGAGAACAGCAGTGCGGGCTAACGACAACCGCAGCCCGGCGGACAGACAGAAGTAATCCAGCCCAGAGTCAACGAACGGCCAGAGCGCCCAGAACAAACGTCACATCCGGTCCAGGTTTAAGGTACATTACTATAATATTTTTATTGTAAATCACGTGTTTATCATTTTATAAATAAACTTTCACTTCGTGGAGCTGATGTTACCGCGAACTCAGCATCGTTAATAATACAAATTAATCGCAAATTTTAAATATAGATGGGGGTTTCTAACCAGTTTAAACGTGGCATTTGTGTTGTTTATTTTTGTGTTTGACGGATCAGAGTCTGAAAAGATTCCTTCAGTTTAAATGAAACTCATGAAAAGGCAGCTGTGGTAGGCTCCACCCATGATGGATGGATGAAAAATGAAACAGTCCTCCAGCAGGTCTTCATCTTTATTGTTGTTCAGTAGTCTTCCATACAAAGGGGGTGGGGGTGGGGGGAGCAGTTGAGCCCAACAGGACAAACACCAGGAACATCATCATGCTACCAAAGTATTAAATTTGTACAAAAATACTTTACAACATCCCTGTTCCTTTAAAGAAAAATAGTTTGGTTGGTGAAGCTACATGGAAACTAATCTGACCCACCGGTTTAAATGGCAGTGCGATGCGTGTGCGTGGTGGGAGTGTGTGTGTTTTGCGTGTTTGTGGAAGTCTTGCTGAGGTGAATCGCTAGCGTGCAAATCCCTGCAGTGATACACATGCATGCACACACACACTCACACTCCTCCTTTCTTCACAAACTTGTGTTTATGGCTTTGGATCTCACTCCTCCTCTGACCCTCCTGAAGCCACGCCCCTCAGCCCTGTGGCTCTTCCTGATTGGTAGAACTGAGCTAGATTAGCTTTACCAATCCACAATAGCCGTGATATGAGGAATGCTAACTTTGTGCTAAATGTCACTGTTTGAATTACACGTTAGCTACATGCTAACAGTAGAAACACCGTGTTTTCTGTCAGTGTGACAGAATTTAAACTCTCACAGTGGCGTAGAATACGTGCCTAAAAATGACAGCAACAGCCTTTTAATCCCGTTAGCAGGCCTTTGTTCTGGGTTTGTGTGGGTTAAATGTAAAGGAATGTGTATGCTATTTCTCAGAGATGTCAGTACCATGCTCACAATGTTTACATTATTTATCATCAGCCATTATTGTTGTGCTCAGCTAATCGTGGTAATATGTAATCATTGTCCTTGTTTTAGCCTTAAACAACATCCTCACTCATTTCATTCTCTTAGCTCTGTGGTAGCAGGTGAAACACGAGCTGAATTTACAAACTGTGTAAACCACGTCTGTGCTGATGACATATCAGCAACCTTAACCAGCCCCTCTATAAGAACAGCCACTTTGATAGATTGTAGCCCTATGCTAGCCCTATGCTGACCTCGTGCTAACCGTGCACAGTCCAATCAGGAGCTGCGTTTCCCCTTAGCTTCCCAACAGTCTCGAAGCATCAGTCTGGGACACAACGCCACAGCTAGCATTGCGCTGCCTGTGGCAGCTACGTGATAGATGATGAGGTTGTTAGCAGCACGTTAGCAACATGCGGTTTCTGTCCTGATAAACAGCCGATGAGAGCGGCAAACAAATCACTATCAGGAGGGATTTGATTGGCCAGTTAAAAATCAGGAGTTTAGAGGTGAGATGCTAACGTTCTCTAACACACACACACACGCGCACACACACACACGTTTACAGTCACAGACTTCCTGTTTCTTTAGGATCTTTTGTGTAATGCTCGGTGGTCATGAGGTGAAGAGTTTCAGGGTTTCAGTTTTTTTTTTATGTCAACAGCAACACGACTGAACTGTTTTAATCTATTTTACATGTTTTCAGATCCAGTCGCCACGGAAACAAACAAACAAACAGAGAAACTGACAAGAATCAATCAAAAACACACAATCGATTAGCATAAGAGAGTACTATTACTGAGGGGGTGGGGAGACGGGGGGAGGGGCATGCTTGGCTTCTTCCTGGGAGCTGATTGGTGCTTTTGTGCTGGGAGGCGGGGCAAGATTTTATCTTCTGATTGGTTCCAGCCAATCAGCTGAATCGCTCAGAACTGTTGAGGGAAGAATTTAGTGGGACAAAGCCAGGATAAGGTGGGAGGGGCTTAACTGGCCTTGGTTCTGAACACACACACACACACACACACACACACACACACACACACACAGTGTGGCCAGTCCAACAGGTGTAAACAGTAGAAAAACGGTACTGAACTGCTCTTCATCGCCGTCTTCCTCGGCTCTTCCAGGCTGCAGCTCGTTCATGGCACAGAGCTAAGACGCTAACTCCAGACGTCCCATCAGAACCGGCCCAGGACCAGGCCAGAACCAGCCCGGAACCAGTCCGGGACCAGGCCAGAACCAGCCCGGAACCAGTCCAGAATCAGTTCAGGACCGGCCCGGAACCAGTCCAGAACCAGGCCAGAATCAGTTCAGGACCAGCCCGGAACCAGTCCAGAACCAGCCCAGAACCAGTCCAGAATCAGTTCAGGACCGGCCCGGAACCAGTCCAGAACCAGGCCAGAATCAGTTCAGGACGGGCCCGGAACCAGTCCGGGACCAGGCCAGAACCAGCCCAGAACCAGTCCAGAACCAGGCCAGAACCAGTCCAGAACCAGTCCAGAACCAGCCCCCGGTCCGGTTTCCCGTGTTTGTCTACTCGAGGCAGGAAGTGAAACCATCCGGGTCCGTCACATGTCAGATTTGGACCCCCCCCACCAACCAATCATCTTCTACATTTTCATCTAGCCCCGCCCACCTCCGTCACACCCTGCTCTGCCCAGTTCAGTTGGGTTTGGAGCGCCTCCGTTTCCACGGCGATGCGCGTTGGGGTCGGCGCCCAGCTACGTGGGCAGAGTGACATCACAGCTGTGTGACGCGGTGGGGGGCGGAGCTCGCCGCTGAAGGAGACTCAGAACACCGGGACGGATCAGCGGAGAACCGGAGAAGGATGGATGAAAGAGTGGAGAGAACGCAGAGTTAAGGCACTGCCACGCCGGGACCAGGACGGGGATCGGGACCGGGACAGGTACCAGGACCAGGACCGGGACCAGGACAGGGACCAGGACCGGGATCTGGACCGAGACCGGGACCTGGACCAGGACAGGGACCAGGACCGGGACCGGGACCGGGACCTGGACCAGGACCAGGACCAGGACCAGGACAGGGACCAGGACCAGGACTGGGATCGGGACCAGGACAGGTACCAGGACCAGGACAGGGACCAAGACCGGGACCAGGACAGGGACCTGGACCAGGATCGGGACCGAGACCAAGACCAGGACCAATACCAGGACTTGAACTAGGACAGGGACCAGGGCTGGGACCTAGACCAGGACCGGGACCAGGAATGGGACCAAGACCAGGACCGAGACCAAGACTGGGACCAATACCAGGACCTGGACCGGCACCGGGACCAGGACTGGGACCAGAACCAGGACCGAGACCAGGAACGGGACCAAGACCTTGACCAAGACCGGGACCTGGACCAGGACCGGGACCAATACCAGGACTGAGACCGGGACCGGGACCAGGACCAGGGTGACAGGTCTGGTCCTGGTACCAGTGAGCCCAGTCTGATGGGAGCATCTCGAACCCTAGGTCCCTCCCTAGGTCTGTCACAGGATTCGGACCTTTTTGTGCTGCTGTGGTTCTTGGCCGGACAGAGCCGGCACTGGTTCAGGACTGGCCAGCCCAGCAGCGACTGTGGCTCCAGTCAGCAGAACCAGAGGAGCCCAGGATCCCAGCCCACCAGAACCGCACCAAGTCTCCAGGCCGAGTCTTCCTCCTGGGCTCGTGGAACCAGTAGTTCTTGGACCAGTAAAACCTTTCACAGTGGCTCTGGCAGGATCCTGGGCCCAGTCTGACCAGTACCTTCAGTGGTTCCACGTCCAGTTGGACCAGTGTCCACAACTGGCTCCGATGGACCGTTAAGGAGTCCATCCATGTGCTTTTGTGCTGCTTCAGCAGGTCAAAGGTCAGCGGTTAGGGGTTAAAGTTCATCCAGAAGGTGTGTAGCACCATGGGAGGGGGCGGGGCCACCAGTTCAGCTCTCTTCTTCTGTCTGCTCCCCGCTGGCTCCGCCCACTTCTGGGTCTGCTATAAGGACTTATTGGTCACCTGACCCACCATCAGCACGTCTCCAGGTTGGCTCCACTTGAAGGGACCGCCGTCCTCGGCCGGTCCCACGCAGAGCTCAGACGGTCCCAGGTCGAGCGGCTGGGGGGCGTGGCTGTTGTTGGCGGCGCCGTCGGCGTGATTGGTCAGCAGGGAGGGGGAGGAGGCGGGGTTTCGGCTGATGACCAGCTCCAGGCGGTTTGGAGACTCTGCGATCAGCGGAACCACGAGGCAGCAGTCGAAGTCTCGGGTCCGGACGTGGTTAATCTGGAAAAACCAAGGGGGGCGGCGTTAGCGAGCCACGGCCTGCGGGGGGCGCCTCTGGGTCACACACGCAGGGTGGTTGTTGTGCTACCTGCAGTATCCGATCGTAGGCGCGCAGGCCGCCCTGCTCCGCTGGGCCTCCCTGACGGATGTTGCTAACGTAGACGCCGCGATCCAGCAAACCATCAGAGACGCTAAAGCCAAAGTCTTCCAGGTCTGAGGCCTTCTCCAGGGTCAGCTACACACACACACACACACACACACACACACACACACACGGTTAGCTTCTCAACCACAACCATCCCTCTCCTCGCCGTCTGATTGCTCACCTTGTGGAGCTCCACAGGGTTCTGGTTCAGGATGTCATTCACTTCCTGCCTCATCTTCCTCATGGCGAAGGCGCGGCGCTCCGGATCGGACGGTAAGGTGTTGGAGCGCGCCGACACCTGTGAGACGGAAGGAAGGACTGAGGCTAAGACACGGTCTCTGGGTGTAGCGGCTAACAGGCCGAAGCTAAGACACGGTCGCTGGGTGTAGCGGCTAACGGGCCGAAGCTAAGACACGGTCGCTGGGTGTAGCGGCTAACGGGCCGAAGCTAAGACACGGTCGCTGGGTGGAGCGGCTAACGGGCCGAAGCTAAGACACGGTCGCTGGGTGGAGCGGCTAACGGGCTCGGTTCCGCTCACCTGTGGTTTGGAGCTGCTCCGTTCCTGGAAGCTCGCCTGTCGGCCCAGTGTGCTGCGCGGGGGGGCGGGCTCGTGGTTCAGGCTGAGGCTGGACCCTGACATAATGGTTGCCTGGAGACAGCCAATCAAACGACGTCACAACTCGAGAATAAAGCCGAGAACTAGAGGCCAGGTGCATGCTGGGAGCCGCTGAGGATCCACTGGATCCGCTCTGGATCCGCCCCCTTTACAGTTTAGATCAAACAGCTGGTCCCCAGGTTTCAGCCAATCAGAGGCCAACGTGATTGGTCAGAAGTCATGTGACATCACTAAAAGGATGACATCAAAGCGTTGCTGCTGTTAGTCACGTTCACACGGAAAAGAGGAGAGGAAGAAGAGAGGGATCAGAGGAAGAAGAGAGGGATCAGAGGAAGAGAGGAACAGAAGAGGGGATCAGAGGAGGGGCGCTACCAGAGTGAGGAGGTGAAGAGAACCAGTCAATAGTGTTTCCATCTTTCCTGGGGTGACCCTGAACGCCTCTCAGCCTGCAGACGATGCGTTCACTGACATCAGCTGTTTTCCAGGAAGCTCCTCACTCACCTCCAGCTCCCTGAGGATGCCGCTCTGGCCACACGTTTCCAGGTCCTCCAGAGCCTGAGACCAGAAGTTCTCCTCCTGGTCCGGTTCCGTCCCATCATGCTCCACAGTGAACCTGGAGCAGGGAGGTCAAAGGTCAGCCAATCCGAGAGGACGAGCTCCTCTGATCCAGCACAGGCGAGGTCGTGCACACAGGTGAGTTAGACGGGGTCAAAGGTCACCAGCAAGGGTCTCTACTGATCGGGCCGGGGGGTTGTCACAGAGGGCAAGTGTGTGAGGGAAGGGTAGGGGTCAAAGGTCAGTGTGATACCTGCTGTCAGAGATTAAACCGCTGGGCAGATTAGAGACTCTGCAGACAGACACCGTGGAGACCGCTGTTAGCTGCATGCTAATGCTCCATTCATTTCAATACGCAATGCTAACACAGGGGAAATGCTAAGATTCTGCTACACGTTAGCCTGTACTACTAATACGCGTTAGCCTGTGCTGCTAATACACGCTAGCCTGTACTGCTAATACGCGTTAGCCTGTAGGTGGCGCAGTAGCAGGCTCAGCGCGGATGATGTCAGCTCTCACCCTCCGAGCGGTGGGCGGTCCCAGTCGTCCTCGCTCAGGCCCAGGTCTGACAGCGGATTGGCTCTCTGGCGAGCGGAACAAGACGATTGGCTGTTGGTGGCCTTGGTGTTACGCCACTCATGGAAACTGTACGGAGATGACTGAAAGGGTGGCGCTACACACACACACACACACACACACACACACACACACACACACACACGGTTGTTGGTCAGTCATTGGGAGCAGCACTCTCCGGACTGGAGCAGGTCAGAGGTCAGAGGTCAGCCTCTTACCCGGGCTGCTGAAGCTGCTCTCCGCGTTGGAGCCGTCCCACGACTCCACAGCGCTGTCCACCGATGGCAGCGTGCTGAACGCTCGCTGGCTGGAGAGAGGCGGGACCATGACCACAGGCTCCTCCCCCCCATCCTGCTGCTCCTGCGCAAGCCCCGCCCCCGGCTCGAGGCCCGGTCCAATCACACAGGACTTGGGACTGGACACTGAGGCGGACGCAGAAGCAGAAGCGTGTGTGAAGCGGCGCTTTGATGCTTTGATGGCGTGAAGGCTGCGCTAGCGGCGGCGCCCACCTTCTCCCTGCTTCTTGATCTTCAGCGTGACTGTTTCACCCGCCTGCTGCAGCAGACTGATGGCTTCGCTCAGAGGCTTCCCCTTCAGGCTGCTGCTGTTGATGGCTAAGATCCGATCTCCCACGTGGATGGCGCCGGTCCTGCACGCCAACAAACAAACACGCCAACAAACAAACACGCCCACAAACAAACACGCCAACAAACAAACACGCCAACAAACATGCCAACAAACACGCCAACAAACAAACACGCCAACAAACAACCGTCAACAGTCTGCGCTAACAGCTGTTAGCATCTTCTTCAAGACTGAAGAAATTGGACAACAGCTGATACTACGGTAGCCATCTGTGTGTGTGTGTGTGAGTTTGTGTGTATGTGTGTGTGTATGTGAGTGTGTGTATATGTGTGTGTGTGTGTATATGTGTGAGTGTGTGTGTATATGTGTGAGTGTGTGTGTATATGTGTGTGTATGTGTGAGTGTGTGTGTATATGTGTGTGTATATGTGTGTGTATGTGTGAGTGTGTGTGTATATGTGTGTGTATATGTGTGTGTATGTGTGAGTGTGTGTGTATATGTGTGTGTATATGTGTGTGTATGTGTGAGTGTGTGTGTATATGTGTGTGTATATGTGTGTGTATGTGTGAGTGTGTGTGTATATGTGTGTGTATATGTGTGTGTATGTGTGAGTGTGTGTGTATATGTGTGTGTATATGTGTGTGTATGTGTGAGTGTGTGTGTATATGTGTGTGTATATGTGTGTGTATGTGTGAGTGTGTGTGTATATGTGTGTGTATATGTGTGTGTATGTGTGAGTGTGTGTGTATATGTGTGTGTATATGTGTGTGTATGTGTGAGTGTGTGTGTATATGTGTGTGTATATGTGTGTGTATGTGTGAGTGTGTGTGTATATGTGTGTGTATATGTGTGTGTATGTGTGAGTGTGTGTGTATATGTGTGTGTATATGTGTGTGTATGTGTGAGTGTGTGTGTATATGTGTGTGTATATGTGTGTGTATGTGTGAGTGTGTGTGTATATGTGTGTGTATATGTGTGTGTATGTGTGAGTGTGTGTGTATATGTGTGTGTATATGTGTGTGTATGTGTGAGTGTGTGTGTATATGTGTGTGTATATGTGTGTGTATGTGTGAGTGTGTGTGTATATGTGTGTGTATATGTGTGTGTATGTGTGAGTGTGTGTGTATATGTGTGTGTATATGTGTGTGTATGTGTGAGTGTGTGTGTATATGTGTGTGTATATGTGTGTGTATGTGTGAGTGTGTGTGTATATGTGTGTGTATATGTGTGTGTATGTGTGAGTGTGTGTGTATATGTGTGTGTATATGTGTGTGTATGTGTGAGTGTGTGTGTATATGTGTGTGTATATGTGTGTGTATGTGTGAGTGTGTGTGTATATGTGTGTGTATATGTGTGTGTATGTGTGAGTGTGTGTGTATATGTGTGTGTATATGTGTGTGTATGTGTGAGTGTGTGTGTATATGTGTGTGTATATGTGTGTGTATGTGTGAGTGTGTGTGTATATGTGTGTGTATATGTGTGTGTATGTGTGAGTGTGTGTGTATATGTGTGTGTATATGTGTGTGTATGTGTGAGTGTGTGTGTATATGTGTGTGTATATGTGTGTGTATGTGTGAGTGTGTGTGTATATGTGTGTGTATATGTGTGTGTATGTGTGAGTGTGTGTGTATATGTGTGTGTATATGTGTGTGTATGTGTGAGTGTGTGTGTATATGTGTGTGTATATGTGTGTGTATGTGTGAGTGTGTGTGTATATGTGTGTGTATATGTGTGTGTATGTGTGAGTGTGTGTGTATATGTGTGTGTATATGTGTGTGTATGTGTGAGTGTGTGTGTATATGTGTGTGTATATGTGTGTGTATGTGTGAGTGTGTGTGTATATGTGTGTGTATATGTGTGTGTATGTGTGAGTGTGTGTGTATATGTGTGTGTATATGTGTGTGTATGTGTGAGTGTGTGTGTATATGTGTGTGTATATGTGTGTGTATGTGTGAGTGTGTGTGTATATGTGTGTGTATATGTGTGTGTATGTGTGAGTGTGTGTGTATATGTGTGTGTATATGTGTGTGTATGTGTGAGTGTGTGTGTATATGTGTGTGTATATGTGTGTGTATGTGTGAGTGTGTGTGTATATGTGTGTGTATATGTGTGTGTATGTGTGAGTGTGTGTGTATATGTGTGTGTATATGTGTGTGTATGTGTGAGTGTGTGTGTATATGTGTGTGTATATGTGTGTGTATGTGTGAGTGTGTGTGTATATGTGTGTGTATATGTGTGTGTATGTGTGAGTGTGTGTGTATATGTGTGTGTATATGTGTGTGTATATGTGTGAGTGTGTGTGTATATGTGTGTGTATATGTGTGTGTATGTGTGAGTGTGTGTGTATATGTGTGTGTATATGTGTGTGTATATGTGTGAGTGTGTGTGTATATGTGTGTGTATATGTGTGTGTATGTGTGAGTGTGTGTGTATATGTGTGTGTATATGTGTGTGTATATGTGTGAGTGTGTGTGTATATGTGTGTGTATATGTGTGTGTATGTGTGAGTGTGTGTGTATATGTGTGTGTATATGTGTGTGTATATGTGTGAGTGTGTGTGTATATGTGTGTGTATATGTGTGTGTATGTGTGAGTGTGTGTGTATATGTGTGTGTATATGTGTGTGTATATGTGTGAGTGTGTGTGTATATGTGTGTGTATATGTGTGTGTATGTGTGAGTGTGTGTGTATATGTGTGTGTATATGTGTGTGTATATGTGTGAGTGTGTGTGTATATGTGTGTGTATATGTGTGTGTATGTGTGAGTGTGTGTGTATATGTGTGTGTATATGTGTGTGTATATGTGTGAGTGTGTGTGTATATGTGTGTGTATATGTGTGTGTATGTGTGAGTGTGTGTGTATATGTGTGTGTATATGTGTGAGTGTGCGTGTATATGTGTGTGTATATGTGTGTGTGTATGTGTGAGTGTGTGTGTATATGTGTGTGTATATGTGTGAGTGTGCGTGTATATGTGTGTGTATATGTGTGTGTATATGTGTGAGTGTGTGTGTATATGTGTGTGTATATGTGTGTGTATATGTGAGTGTGTGTGTATATGTGTGTGTATATGTGTGTGTATATGTGTGAGTGTGTGTGTATATGTGTGTGTATATGTGTGTGTATATGTGTGTGTATGTGTGAGTGAGAGAGTGTGTGTACCTCTCTGCCAGCCCTCCCCTGGTGAGGGAGGAGATGATGATGGGGTCGAAGGGCTCCTCGGTGCCTGAGATGGTGATTCCCAGCGGGCCTCCGTACCGCTGCAGCTCCACCGTGTAGATGATGCTGCCTGACACTTCCTGTTCGTCTGCAACAGTTCAGAGGTCAGATCAGAAACAGGCGGACACGACCTTCAAGGTCAGGCTGAGTGGGTTGAAGGGTGGTGGAGAGCAAAGATCAAAGCAAGAGCTTTCTGTGATTGGCTGTTTCCAGAAGATCAAAGCTGTAAATCCCACTCTGCTCATCCAGCGGCAGCCCCGCCCTTCCTACCTGAGTTGTCCTCATCTTTTTGGATCTTGAGCTTGACCAGCTCCTCGCACTGCTGCAGGATGTGCACGGCCTCCTCCATGGAGCAGCTCTCCACGCGGATGTTATCGATGGCCAGCAGCTTGTCCCCCAGCTCCAATGTCCCCGTCCTGAAAACGCCACAGAATTTCATCCTCCTTTAATCCCACACCCCAGAACACATGACCTACAAATCACACACACGTGTGCACATGAGCGTGCACGAGGTCGGCGCAATGAACCAACAGCTGAGCATCTGGAAACACCAGATTTGAGAAAGAATCTTTGAGGGGAATGTCTGCCCCATCTATCCAGCAGGGGGAGACAGAGGAGCGCTTACCTGTGAGCCACGCTGCCTGTCTCCCCCGTCTATCCAGCAGGGGGAGACAGAGGAGCGCTTACCTGTGAGCCACGCTGCCTTTTTTGATGTCAGAGATGATCAGAGGGTCACCTGGTTTCCTGTTGGACGGAGCTGAACAGGCAGAAATGGTATCAGATGAAGCACTGGCTTTATATCATCCACAGCTGAAGATGAAACGTTAAAGCTGGAATCAATATTAACGGGACATTTGTCCAAATTTAAACTTTCATTTCCCACCAGTCTTGTTGTCTCGAGCTGCTGAGACACAAATGAATCATCGACTCTGAGTTGATCTCGCTCATGTTTCTCAACTGTTGAAGACATCAGAGTTACTGAAGCTTCATTATTGATCCTCACTAACATATTTGGTCAGACAACCACATGGTGGCGCTGAGAGGAGCCACGGCGTGGATGTAGCAACACTTCCTGTGCTGCTAACCAGGCGAAAAAGAAGTGTTACACAGAGCAGCAGCACATGAGCACGACCTCGATTTGATGTAGAGATAACGCCCATCCCCCTCCTGCCCTCCTTCCTCCTCTCCTCTCTTCTCCTCTCCTATCTTCTCCTGTCCTCTCCTCTCCTCCTCTCTCCTCCTCTTACTCACAGCTGATTGTGATTCCCAGCTCCACTCCTGGTTTCTTTGGAAGCTTCACGTGAAACGTTCCAGAACTGGGGATGACTGACTCTGTGAGAGAGGGAGAGAAAGAGAAGGAGGGGGTGGCGTTTATCTTGAAATGTGCGTTGGTGTTTGTTTGTTTATGACAGCGAGAAGCCACAGAAGCAGATTTCAACCGGATGACGGATCAAAACATCCCGACAGTAGTCAGGATGAGATTTAACCAATCCAGAGCAAAGCAGACAGAGCCGTGTGTGTGTGTGTGTGTGTACCTGCCACATCAAACTCGATCTCCAGTGTGAGCTGAGCTGTGATGGACGAGTCTCTGAGCAGCTGATTGGTCTCTTCCAGCGTTGAGTCTTCGGTAGGAACTCCGTTTATGGACAAAATCCTGTCCCCAATCTGCAGGATGCCACACCTGCACACACACACACACACACACACACACGCACGCACACACACACACACACACACACACACACACACACACACACGCACGCACACACACACACACACACACAGTGAGTTGTGTGCAGTGGAATAATAACCAGTGAAACGGGAGAACGAGCGTGGCCGACCTCTCGGCAGGGCTGTCGGGGTCGATGTATGCGATGAGCGGCGGCGAGGAGAGCGTTTCCGTGGCGAAAACCCCCCCCTGCAGCTGCAGGCCGAACCCCATGATGCCATCACCCAGCAACATGACCTCCGTGGTTTCAGTGTGGACCACCTGACCAGCCAGACCCACAGTGGAGGAGGCGAGAGAGGCTGAGGGAGGGGGGAGGATGTTAACCTGTCTGACAGGTGAACACACGCGGGGTCAAAGGTCAGACTCACAGCAACTCTTGAAGTCCTTCTTCTTGGCCTTCTTCTTCATCAGCGTACCCCGGGGACTTGTGGGATACATGTTCCTGGGCAGCGTGTTCATGCTGCTCATGTTGAGGGACGAGAGACTATAGGCTGACATGGAGCCGGGAGAGAACGAGTGGCTGAGCGCTAGAGAGAGAGAGAGAGAGAGAGAGAGAGAGAGAGAGAGAGAGATGGGCCAAGGTCACTCTGAGGTCATCATCACACCTGATCAGAGAGGGAGGGAGGGGCTCAGACGTACAGGGGTTGTTGGGATGGCGGTTGTGCGATCTGGCAGCTGATTGGTCGGGGTGGTACGTGTTGTAGTGGTAGGGGGGGAGGACAGGGGCGGAGCCTCCGGTCTCCCAGGGGAGGGTCCGGGGACTACGCTGTACCTTGACTGCGCACACACACACACACACACACACACACACATATAGGGTATTCAGGTTAGAACAGAAGGAAAGGTCAGAGGTCAGGTCACATTTGTATAAGCCATCACAGGTTTTTATGTGATCTCTTATAACTTTTTGTGGTGCGTTCAGGGCCTGCTGCTGGGTACCCTACCGTGCTGTGGTGCGTTCAGGGCCTGCTGCTGGGTACCCTACCGTGCTGCGGTGCGTTCAGGGCCGGTCGGGCCTGCTGCTGGGGCAGGATCTCCATGCGGACCGTCTGACAGGCGACCGACAGCAGCTGCGTGGCTTCGGCCAGGGAACAGAACTCCATGGACTTCCCATCCACAGAGAGGATGTGATCTCCCGCGTGAAGAGCGCCGCACCTACGCGCACACACACACACACACACACACACACACACACACACACACACACGCGCGTGCGGGTCAGGGGAGTGTGTGTCCAGCTGAGGCAGGTGGGCGGGGCCACGTACCTGTCTGCGATGCTGGCTGGTTTCACCTTGTCGATGACGATCACCTGCTTGCTGCAGAACATGGAGGTGGACAGAGCGATGCCCAGGCTGGAGCCCGTCGCCTTGGCAACCTCCACCAACAGCGGCCCTGATGCCGTGGCAACAGAATCTGGGGCGTCACAGGACAGGTGTGTTACGCGTCGTGCCTGACACCGGTGAGGGGTGAGGAAGGGCGCACTGACCCATGACGGAGACGTCGTACTCCACCAGCAGCGTGGCCTCCTGCCCGCACTGCTTCAGGATGCTCATGGCCTCCGCCAGCGTGTTACCATGGAGACGGATCCCATCGATGCTTAACAATCGATCGCCCGGCTTGATGGTTCCTTCTCTGGAGAGAGAGGGAGAGAGAGGGAGTGTGTCTCACCTCTGGAGGGACAGAAATCCTTCTGGAGTCAAAGGTCACTCACCTGTCAGCTGGGCCGCCTGGCCTCATGTTTGTTACCACGATGGGACGAGACTTGTTCCTGTCTTCATGAGCGCCGCCTGCACACACACACACACGCGTGTCAAGAACAGAGATATCTCACACACACACACAAACACACGTCTCACCTCTGATGACGAAGCCGAAGCTGTTTCCCTCTTTGTGCAGCGTGACCTCCACGTTCTTGAACATGACCCCTGACCCCTGCACGGCTGCAACCACACACGACAGGTCAAGCATCCGCAGACCAAAGGCGGCGGCGGTGGCGGCGCTACTCACACACAGGCGGCAGCTCGTACTCCACCTCCAGCACCACCCGCTCGCCCACGTTCTTCAACAGGCTGATGATCTCCTCGTGCCTGAACTTGGCTAGGTTGATGCCGTTGACGGCGCGGATGTAGTCGCCCACGCTCAGCTGGTCGCTCCTGTGGGGCGGAGTCACGTCAGCCTGACCCAGGATGTGTGTGTGTGTGTGTGTGTGTGTGTGTGTACCGGGCAGCGATGCCTCCCTGTCGCAGGTTGGACACCCGCGGTTTGCCGTCCTTGTCCACGCCGCCGGACACCGTCAGTCCCAGCGTGGTCCCCTCCTTCTTCACCAGCTCCACCAGCGAGCAGCCCCGGAACTCGTCTACGAAGAGGAAGAATCCACTAAACCACCACTAGAGGGCAGCAGACGCGCCATCAGCAGAGACCACCACGCTGGCCAGATGCTAACACACGTTAGCGTCGGGGCTCTGATCGGTGCTGCTCTGACCCAACCCGCCACTAGAGGGCAGCAGATGCTCCACACCAGCAGAGACCCGCTAACTTTGGCTTTGATTGAAAGGGGCCTGACCCAGGTTCTCCCAGCCCCCCCTGGCCCTGGAGGCCCACCTTCAGGGTCCTGGTCCCAGGTTGGCTCACCTGGTCCCGGAGGCCCACCGTCAGGGTCCTGGTCCCAGGTCAGCTCACCTGGTCCCGGAGGCCCACCGTCAGGGTCCTGGTCCCAGGTCAGCTCACCTGGTATGCTCTGCCTCCGGATGGCCAAGGCCCCGTCGGCGCTCCTGGCCCCGGCCGAGTGTTTGGTGTACGGGCCCTCATCTGGAAGAGAAGAGAGCAGAGATCCACAGCTGAAGGTTGCTCCACAGGGAAAGTTCTGGTGTTGGAGGGGCGGTCCTCGCTCAGTCATGGTCACATGACAGCAGCACCCGCCCACATCCAACCTAGAGTCTATTTCCTTTTCCTGTTTGCTTCCAAGTCTTCATTTATCTGCTCCAGATCTCCTCTCTGTCTCTCTCTCTCACACACACACACACACACACACACCGTAGCTAGCTGGAGACCAACGCTTCCTCCTCCACATGGAGGACAGCAGCAGCATCACCACAATCGTTTAAATGAGGTCACGCTGGTGCTCTCAGCTGTTTCCATCTGTTCTGAACCAAACACATGAAATTAGAACAAGAAATGATCCCAAAGAGGCTGAACACGCGTCCCGCTCCACCACGCTGGTGGTGTCCTTTCAAAACGGTTTGAAATCTCACGTTTACGCCACTTTAAAAAAGCAGGAACCTTCAAAAAGCCGCAAACAGAAGAAAGCACCTAAAACAGAAGGAAAATGTGTGTCTCAGGTCTCTGGAACGACAGGAAAACAGGGTGGAGCGCTCACGTTGCTCTGGTGCATTCTGGGAAACGTAGTAGAGAAGATTCCTCTTTAACACGCAGCATCAAACGCGGGACAACAGTCACAGATCCCAGAAGTTCCCACTCCAGAGTTTAGAAACGGTGCAGACGCAGAAAAGCAGCCCAACCAATCAATTCAGAGAACCGGATGTACTCGAGAGTACTCGAGTACTCATCCATCACAGTATTTAAACTAACTTCAGCTACAAAGTCCAGCAGAGCTTCATCTGTACCTTCTCCTCTTCCTCTCAACACACACCGTTAATACAGAATTCATGAAATGAACACACACTCACACTCACTCACTCTCTCTCCTGCTAACACTCAGTGTCGCTCATCCAAACCTACCTGCGTCCATCGACTGAATGAAGCCATGAGATCAGTCTCTCTCTCTCACACACACACACACACACTATCCCTCTCTCTGTTTTCAATGTCAGCAGTTTTCACCAAAAATACATGTTATCACAGCTCAGTCCTGCCAAACCCATCTCACACACACACACACACACACACACACACACACACACACTCTCTCTCTCGCTCTACCTTTGTTCACCCTGCGTAGGATCTGGCAGCGGCATTTAAAAGACACGGCGATCATGGCGAAGCCGAGCGCAGCGCGGCCTCCCCCCCCCAGCCATGCAGATGCAGCTGCCACAGAATGCACCTCCTCCTCCACCTCCTCCTCTCCGAGCAGCCAAATGACAGACGAGCTCCTCAAGACCAACACATCAGCCTTTCACAGCGAACGACAGCGCGAGAGAGACGAGGGAGAGAGAGAGAGAGAGAGAGAGGGGGGGGAGGGCTGCAGATGTGAAGCTCCTCCATAAAACCAGGGGAGGAGGGGGAGGAGAGCCTGCGCAGATGAGAGGATGATGATGACGAGAGGAAGGGGGGGAGGAGGAAGGCTAGAAGGGGAGAGGGAGGCTGAACCGCTCAGCACGATAGGGGGATGAAGGAAGACGAGAGGAATGACGAAAGGAGGGAAAAGATGAGCGATTTAAAAGAGCCCAACAGCATCCAGGTATCCGTTTCCCTGGAAACGAGCACATCCAACAGGGACGTGTGTGACTGTCCGTCTCTCACACACACACACACACACACACACACATCGGTCCTCCCAGCAGGTAAACACACCTGTGATCATCAGTCATCAGTAACAGGAAGTACTGAGAATTACTGCAGGTTACCACAGTACTAGCACCAGTACTCTGGAGTACTTCAGTCCTGGCGAGGACAGCACAGATGTGTGTGTGTGTGTGTGTATGTGTGTGTGTGTGTAACGAGCCAATAGGAAACCAGCTTTTCTGTCTATGACGTCACTGGCAGCGTTGGGGGCGTGGTCTAATCGTCAGGTCGTAAAAACACATGTGGGTCAGTGTTTCAGACACAGATTACACCAGATTAGTGTGTGTGTGTGTGTGTGTGTGATGTTATTATAACTACACCAAAATTCAAAAACCCATCTCTCCCAGTTTATCCCTCCCTCTGCCTCCTCTCAATCCCCCAACACACACACACACACAAATACTTTTGTTTCTGATTCGAGGTGAACTGATCTCTGCTGCCCTCTGCTGGTTTTACAGGTTACTGCTGCTGGCTGTCTCTCTGGCGCCCCCTGCTGGACACCACACAGTAGGTCAGTATTTATAAGTACCCCACCAGAATTAGTTTGAGTGTTAATGAACTACTTCACAGCTGCTCGTGTTTGACATCAGTTCTACTGAGGTGACGACTGAAGCTGTAAAACATTTGACTTCAGCAGAAGCAGAAGGTTTAGAAATAAACTCAGTAACAAGCACAGGAAGCCAGGCCCGCGCCCACAGTCACACAACCTTCAAACTGAACTGCAGCCAGGCGGATCAGAACCCCAAAGAGCACACTCCTGAAGACAGGATTTCCCCAAAATAGCTTTTCTGTCTGAAACTACAGAGGAAAGGTTTCAGCGCGTCAGCCAGGATTCTGCTGAAGTTGATGCTATCTGGTCCAAACGGGCTCCGTAGCGTTCTGTCACAGACCTGTAAATGCACATCAGCCGTCAGGATACAGAAGAATGAGCTGATGAAGCCCCAAACACACACACCACTGCAGCTGTTACCATGGAAACAAGCTGATGAATAATTGAGAGTGATGGAGAGACAGCCCCTGCACCGTACAAAGAGTGATACTGAGAGATGAAAGCAGTGTGTGTGTGTGTGTGTGTGTGTGTGTGTGTGTGTGTGCGTGTGCGTGCGTGACCTTAAACACATGGGTTTGAGTCACTGTGACGTCTTATGTAAGTGCAAACAGACGAGGAGTCAGTGTTAATAACAGTGTCAGAGGAGGAAGTGTAAAGCTTTAATTAGGGTTAACAGTCACACAGACTGTGTGTGTGTGTGTGTGTGTGTGTGTGTGTGTGTGAGAAAGAGAACCAGATGGGCTGAAACCTCAGAACTGTGATCAACAAACTTCCCTTCCGCCGGTCACATGACCTACGTGCGCTAGCTAGAGCAAAGAGCTCTGAAACAGCAGTCATGAACCCAGCTAGCCTCCGTAGCTAAAGATTAGCTGTCTGGAGGTTCTGGGCGGTTCTGGGGCGGTTCTGATTTAGTTTGAACCTGACGACAACAGCAGGGGCAAACAGTCAGAGAAGGTAGCTTTGATTGGTTTTAATTAGCTGACATTTCTGCTAACGAGCAGCACAAACTGGCCGCTCGTGTGATCGTCAGTGTTGTTTGTGCTTCGTTTACGTGCAAATTTGTGCGTTTTCTGCGTCACCATGTAAATGAGGTTAGCAGGAACAGAGAGAGGAAGAGAAGGAATCAGCTGATTGGACCACGAGAAGGGGAAGGGGCGTGGCCACCGGCTCCTGAGGGGTGGGGCTTCTGTTTTTGACACTGTTGATGACCACATGTGCACCTCTGTGGCCCCGCCCACAGGTCCCTGACACGACGGCGTCATTATCTCCTCATTCACCAAAGAAAGTGAAAAACAAAAGCTCCAAAGGTCAAAGGTGACTCCCAACAGCCCCTCTGGAGACACCCAGAGAGGCTGTTAGCTCACAGCGCTAACGCCTCCTGATGCTAGCGGCTAGAGGATGCTTGACAGGTGAGTCTTGTTCCTGGTCAGACTCTTCACACGCTTCCAGATCCAAATTCACAGTGTGTGTGTGTGTGTGTGTGTGTGTGTGTGTGTACCCAAGCAGCCATAAAAAGCCTTCATAGATAATCACATGCTGGGTTAAACACACACTCAGTGTTAGCTAGCTGCAGGAATGCCCTTCAGCTGCTTGAAAACAGCCATTCACTCTCACACACACACACACACACACACTCTCAGAAGTGCTGCACTGACAGCATTTCCAATGAAATAATGAATCTGAAATCTTAAATAAAGGTCAGGATTAATTATGGATCAGAGCTGACGGAGCTGCTGATTTAATTAACAACCAGAAGAAGAAGAAGAAGAAGAAGAACTCTCAGGTTAAACTGACATTAAAGCTGCAGCAGCAGCTTTTATCCACATCTGGAAGAAGAGAAAACAACATATAGACAGAAAACTGTGTGTGTGTGTGTGTGTGTGTGTGTGTGTGTTGTCCCTACATTTCCAACATTCCTTCCCATAGTCAACCTTTCAGACCTTGTTATTACCCACAAACCACCTGGACCTCCTTCAGCTGAATACCTGTATGTGTGTGTGTGTGTGTAATCAGCTCTCACACACCCTCACACTTGCCATAAGCGCTGTAATCTGATGATAAGATCCTCTTGCTCTCCCAGCCAGACAATAAAACAAAGCTCCTCTCTCTCTCTCTCTCTCTCCCCCCCTCCTCCCTCTCTCTCCCTCTCTCTCTCCCCCTCTCTGGGACTCACTCAGTAGGTGTGTGTTGTACTTGCTGGTGTAGTAGTAAACGTCCTCGTATCCTTCCTGGTAGTCGTCATCTGCTCGGTACCTCCTCCCTCGCCTCCTCCTGCCCAGCAGGCGCAGCAGTGCCATGAACCGCTCCATCCCTCCGGCACCAGGCCTGAACCGGGCCGAGCCGAGCCGGGCTGGGTGAGCTACAGGCTAACAGCGGTAACGGCGCTCGCTAACGGGGAGCGATAGTCCACAGAGAGAGAGAGAGAGAGATCAGGTTTCCTCCTTGTCTGCTCACTTCTATCCTCTCTCTCACACACACTCACACGCTAACCCTGTGACACACACACACACACACACACGTTCACACAGTCACTCACATGCTCTTTGTATTCTCTGAGAGCTGCAGCCCCCCCACCCCTCTCTCTCTCTCTCTCTCTCTCCTGTTGGTGCATCTAACCCGTCTGAGCCAATCACAGGGCTCACATCACACTCACTCACACACACACACAGTTCTCACCCTTAAACACACCACTCCTTCATCTCAGCACTCCATTGTGTGTGTGAGTGTGTGTGTGTGTAGTTGAAGAGTCAGCAGAGGGGACGAGCGTCCCTCCTTCTCCTTCTCGTCCTCACATCTCCATTTTTCCATTTCCTCACCTCCTTTTTCACACACTCCTCCTGGAGGGGGGAGGGCAGCTGCTCAGGCGTGTGTGTGTGTGTGAGTGTGTGTGTGAGTGTGTGCTCTGTAATTGAACATGGGGGGTGAAGGGGTGGGGGGGAGGATGATGAAAAGAAACTGGGGAATGAGGTGAGGAGGAGGAGGGGAGGGATCCAGGTGAGGTGAGGAGACAGATGCAGCCTGTCACCTGGATCAGCCAGTAAAGCAGTCAGACAGCACCCCTCCCTCCGTTAGAGACCAGCATCACGCTAAAACCTCACCTGGTCTGACTGTTTCATCATGTGACCAGCAACAGTCAGACCAGGTGAGCTGGTCACATGGTGAAACAGTCAGACCAGGTGAGCTGGTCACATGATGAAACAGTCAGACCAGGTGAGCTGGTCACATGTTGGGTCAACCTGGATCAATCCAGCTGTTCTCGCTGCACTGATGCTGTTTGACCAGCAGGGGGCAGTGGAGGCTGGATCAGCTGATCAACGCTCAAATCCAGGCTTTTCTCATCGTCACAAACATCTGGAAACCCCCCCCCCCACACACACACACACACACACACCCGGACACTCGTGCTTCCTTCAGGTTCAGCAGGAAGAACCGACGCCATGGTGAGGCCTCCGGACACACCTGAGCACCGTGCACAGTGGCCGTGCGCGGTAGCCGGGCGAGTCACATCCACTCTCACTGGCAGAAAGAGAGCGAGAGGCTGCTAAAAATGACACCTATCGCTTCGTTTGCATATCAGGCCTCTGCAGCTCTGCAACGTGATTGGACGCCTCCACAGTGTGTGTGTGTGTTTATAATCTGATTCTCCACGCTGCTCACACACACACACACACACCGGGTTCATCCGCTCACTCCCTCTGCTGGTGATTCTACAGAATTGCTGCTGTTCATAGAAAATCAGCTGTTTTCGGACTCTGACAGGAAATAAATGGTCACACACGACAGGAAATGAGGCAGAATTCCGATTGATAAAGAGCCACACAGACAGACAGATGGACGGACAGACCAAAGACAGGCTTCCTAATGGACTGCTGAGTGACTGACCTTGATGTCTAATGGACACACACACACACACGCCGTTCCTTCCCTGAGGGACGTGTTTCCACTCATCTCGTGTTGACATGAAATCGTCTCCACCCGTGTGTGAAAATCTCCGTCCGTCTGTCCAGAAACGTCTTTTACACTAATAAATCTGTCTTTTTGTCTCATTCTGATCGTTCCGGATTTCCCTGATCGGCTGTCTGAAACTTCCAGACTTGTGAGGACGTCAATGTTGGAACGGCTTCACACAGAGTTATCTGAGGAATGCAGCTGGTACACACACACACACACACACGTCCACGCGGTTTAGGGACCATAATGGATAAAACAGACGAGCCGAATCTGCAGGTTTCAGTGTCAGACTGACTGTGACACACACTAAACCATAATGACTGTGTGTGTGTGTGTGTGTGTGTCTGTGTGTGTGTGTGTGTGTGTGTGTGAGAGAGAGACCATGCTGGGTTTATCCAAGGAGAAAATGAGTGTATGTGTATAACGCCAGGAGCTTGGCGGTCCACCTGGACACTGCCCAGGGCGTGTCTGTGTGTGTGTGTGTGTCTGTCTGTGTGTGTGTGTGTGTGAGTGTGTGTCAGATGAAGGGCAGTGAGTCTGTTTTTGTTGGAAGGAGTAAACTTTACATCCCTCGCGGGTTTGATGATAAAATATGACTGACAGCAGGCTCCGCCCCTCGATCTGACGGCATGATCACATGACCAACAGGCATAAAGGACCTTTATGTCTGTGGATGTTTGATCCAAAGAGGGAGAGAAACGAGTCAAACGAGTGAGAGAAGAAAAAGATAAAACATTCAGCTGGATGCACACACACACACACACACACACACACACACACACACACACACACACACACACACACACGCACACTGTGTCCTTTAAGAGGTGCTGATGTCAGAACTCTGTTCATTTTGTCCTCAGGATTACTGAAGCAAACCTGTGTGTGTGTGTGTGTGTGTGTGTCAGCAGAAAAGGAAGTAATTTGTGACCGTGTGTGTGTGTGTGTGTGTGTGTTTGAGCCATTTTCCCTTCATCTGAAGTCAGAAAGCTTAAAACGGAGGAATGATGTCATTCTGTAAGAAACACACACAGAGACACACACACACACACACACACACCCACTCACAGGCGCATGCTAACAAACTAAGAATAGCACTTGTGTGTCATCAGTTATGATGATGGCGCTCCAGCACCGCTAACCTGACTCGTCTCCTTCGCCAGGTAAAGCTGATGTGACGGACGTGATGCCTTCGGGTGACAGGCCCGAACGCTGCGATGGTGCGAACACGCAACATTAGCCAAAGCATGTTTCACGCTAACGTACGTCAATTAGCGGCTGTGATAGTACAGCAGTATTGCACTGTCATAAACAGCCGTGGTCTGACTGACATGGGCTGTTTGTGCTGTTCACCACGTTCTCCTCGCTCTTGTCTCCATTGTTCGTTTCCCAGCATGCCGCTGTCAAACACCCAATTTAGCCAGAAGCCACGCACCTGAGGACAATGTTAACACGCGCGCACCTGATGGGCGCACCTGGGACAAGAACAGACAGTCAGACAGAGACAACACCTGGTGTCTTTTTAAACAATCTCTTTCCCCCATTGCGGGATAATAAACAATCATTTCAAATTCAATTCAATTCATACTTCTGGGATATTTAAGTGATCGGCAATAAGCAGGTAATTACACCGACACTAGCCTATAAAACTACTTTTAAATAATCACTAAGGTGTAATAAAAACACTAAGACGTGATATGATTCCACACCAGCCGGTCGGTACCGGGTCGGTACACGGGCCGTGAACGCATCACCTGTCAGTGTCCGCGAGTCTTTCTGACCCTCTGACGTCACAAACGGGGGTCAGAGAACAAACACCGAGGCCGCAAACGGCGCTCGTAACGAACACACGCACACGCACGCACGCAGACCCTGGCGTGCCCCGCACCTGCCGTCAGTCCCCTCCCGGTTCGTTTAGCCGGTTAGCAGCCGCTAACTCGCCAACGGTCACCGGTGATTTCTCAGGAGCAAGGTGAAATCACCTTAACGTCACGGTAACCTCACCCTTTGCGCCACATTAACACGCGCGCGCGCGCGCGCGCGGAGAGAGAGAGTATCAGTTACCAACTTTCAATAATTTCAACTGTCTCTGTCTGCACGAGCTCTGCCGGCGGCGCCAAACCACGCTGCACGAGATCGCATCGGCGATAATTAGCTAGTACGCGGGCTCGCGCGCACGCACACACAGAGCACAGGCGCAGGTATAGTAACACACGGACGCATTCGTGCCCGGTCGGTACGAACCAGAGCGGCTCGGTCCCGCCCGGTCCGGTCTTACCTCCCTCCTGGTCCGGTTGGAGACAGGCCGGGATGTTTTTCTTCCAGCCGGGCATGATGCACCTCAGGGCGGATAGGGAGTCCAGGGCGGCCCACTAGCAGACACACACCAGCAGCAGCGGGAGGAGCAGCGGCGACAGCAACATGGCTAGTTAGCTTTAGCTTAAGCCGCTACGCTAACAGGACCCACCTCCCCCTCCACTAGCTCTCTCTACCCCTCTCTCTCTTTTTCAACCTCACACGTATCTCTCCCTCTCTCTCCCGTCTTTTCTAGGTCTCTCTACCCCCTCCCCCTTCCGTAACTTCACCCCTCAAGGCTCTCCATCTGTGTGTGTGTGTGTGTGTGTGTGTGTGTGTGTGTGTGTGTGTGTGTGTGTGTGTGACGTGATCACCGTCCGTGGTGAACGTTTGGTGAACGGGTGTCTCAGTTTGTGTCCGTTTTTTTTCCAGTTAGCGGTTAGCTAGCCACCGTGAGCACGCCCCTCGCGCCTTCATCCATTCATACGGGCAGTCAGCGCGAGGACGCCGCTGATCGATGCCCCTCCCACTCCCGGGTGATCGGTCACTGTGATAGTGTGGTGCAGAGGGGGAGGGGAGGGTCTGCTGACTCGCGGGGGTCCTTGTGGGCGGAGCTTAAATCAGTGCAGCGTTACCTTTGTTAGCAAGTGTGGGTGTTGGCACGAGCGCTCATTAGCCATGCACTAACGTTAGGGGCGGGGCTTAATCGTTTAGTTGCAAACATAAACGCTCTCTGGTTCTTGGGGCTTTAAAGTCAGCCTGAAACGGTTTAAAATTGTTCTGAGACCAGCCGATGTGTCTGTGCTTGCGGCTCGTGTCGACCTGCAGGTTCCTGATGGTTCCTGTCCCAACTCGCCTCCAGGAATTCCGCCAGCCCTTCCCAATGCTGCTGGAGTAAAGGGGAATTCCACCAAATTAGAGCCTCCTTTGCCTCTGCAGGAACCATCAGAAACAGTCCTGCAGGAATCAAACCAGAGAACCATCCTGGTTCTCCATAAAACCCAGAGAACAGTGGAAGTTCTAGAATAGCAAAAGGTTCTAGATGGACCCGTGGAAAGATCCTGGTGGAACCAGGTGTGGAAACCCAGCACTTCTGTTTGGAACCGTGGCAGTGTTTCTGCAGGACCCACAGCTGAAGAACCCTGTGTGGTTCCATCTTCAGCACCCTGATGTCCCACAGCTGGATGATAAGGTGGAACAGGTCACATGACGAGCGGCCATCTTTGATCTCCGGGGGAACGGAGAGAAAGATGGAAGAGAAGGAGCAACGAAGTGGAAGAATGAGACGAAAGGCAAAGACTGACCTCGATGTGTGTGTGTGTGTGTGTGTGGGGGGGGATTCAGGCTTAGTTTTCTGGTGGGAGGAGCCTGGGGGCAGTCTCTTCCCACTTTCTACTTGCCTCTGTGGTTAATACCGCCGCTGAGGGAGGTCATGTGACATAACTAAAAGTTTATGGATTTAAAGGAAATTTTCAAGAAATGTTTCTAACGGGTCAAAGGAGACGTGACCACGGTTTGGTGAAGTTCCAGATTCCAGAGGACATTTGATCTTCCAAAAATCTGATTTGATCTTCCAAAAATCAAAGACGATCAAAGAAAAGGGGGCTTTGATCATATCAACCTGCTATGTTACGTAACCTTGTTACTGCTGCATCACTACTGGTTCTGGTTCACTGAGACGGTTGTATTGAGGTTCCACAAGCTCCTGAAGGGAGAGAACACCTGGTCCTTACAGGAACACGCAAGGTCGCTGGGTGGAGGTCCGTGTTTCTCCGACTTACTAGTTTCCTGTATGGCTGTATGACAGGTGTGGGCGGGGTGTAGTGATGACGAATGGCCACTAGAGGGAACTAATGCATCACCTATCGTCAAGTTGTAATTTTCAATTATTGACTTCGTGTTTTGGGGCGTTTTTGGTATTGTTTTGGTCGTGTTTGGCTGTTTGATAATGATTTTATTTAAATGTTGTTTGACTGTATTGTGTTTGGCTGTAATAAAACATCACAAAAGAGAAGTGATGTCCGGTCATTGATATTAAAGTTTTTTTTTTCCTTTGTATATTTCGGTAGGGTTTGGCTGTGTTTTTTTTGGTTGCTTTGGTTACATTTTTAATTGGTATTTCTTTTAATTACGTTTTTATAATTGTTTATTATTGTCTGCGCCGGGACACTCGTGCGAGCAGGATGGAATGACGAAAAATGGCCACTAGAGGGAACTAATGTATCACCTACTGTCGAGTTGTTTCAATCATTGATTGTTTAATAACGCTTAATTATAGTCAACGAAAATTTAAATAGTTAATCATTAGTATCGTCTGTGCAGTAGTTCAATGATATATTCGCGCACACTGGGAAGAATTGTTTTTAAGAATAAGAATTGTGAGGAAATTCACTAAAAGTTCGACCTCTGACCCCATAGCGTCAGTCCTACAAACCCCGCCCCTCTGCAGAGAGAACGGGAGCTCCATTCAAACAAACTAAACTCGGCGCCCCAGGAGGCGACAGTCGCTGTAGACACAGGGAAGGCGGCAGCAACGCGACAAGAGTCAAAGAGACGCCATCAAGCCCCAAACTCTGAGCCACAGGACACACACGAACACAGACGGACAGACAGACAGACAACCGGAACCTCACACACGCTGAGCGCAGTCTGCTAGCAGGAGGCTAACAGCTAATAGCACCAACATGGCGAGCGCCTCGTACCACATCTCCAATCTGTTGGAGAAAATGACTTCCAGCGACAAGGATTTCAGGTAAAACACGTCCACGATGAGCCGATTCACTGTACGGCTAAAGATGTCATCCCAAACACTTTTGTCCGCGGAGTGAATGCGGTAGCCGGGCAGTAAACGGTGTGTGTCGGGCCTCAGGCTGTCATGCTAACAGCTACGTGCCACCTGTCTGATCGTCGTCGCATCGTTGACCGGACAGTCGACCATCCGCATCCAGGCTCATTGTTACGGCCATTACGCCTCGGTGGTAATGCTAACGTCAAGTTAAACCTCCGACCCACCCGTAATTCTGCTGGATTTAACACTTCGGCGTTAGCTTCATGCTAACAGATTTGCCAAGACTAACTTCTATCATGCTGCAAGCTAGCGTGATGTAGCGCGTATGCTGTGTGCGTGCGTGCGCGTGTGTGAGTGCTGACACTAGATTCAAGTGTTAAGTTATCAGGTCTACTAACGGATCGTGGGTGGTGTTCGGAGTTGGGACGTTATTAGTCGGTGCAGTTTTGCAGCATTGGTGTGAGAGTTCGCTAGCTAGCATGTTAGCATGTTTGGGGGTGTGGTAGCATCAGCGAGGCTAATAACAGCATGTAAACAGACTGGAATCTGACGCTGATGCGGGCAGCATCAACGTCTTTAACACGGTTTATGGAAGGAATTCCATCAGTAGCAGGGATGTGCATCTAGTGTTTCAGACCTCCTAATTTTATCCGACTGTTTTTGTAGTTTTGGTTAAAGTTTTTCTTTTCTTTAGAGGAACACATAAAAGCTCCTAGTTGAAAAGTACCAAGGTCTGAGCGGAGTAGAAGGATTCTACTGGGATTAAAGGAGTCCGGTGGTTCTGTGTTGGACCAATGTTGTGACCAATTGGCTTTGATCAACTTTCCACGTGTAGGTTTTTGTCACCGAAAGGGGAAAAAAGCAAGTTTAAAGGGTTTTCTACAGACCTGTTTGTTTCATAATAATAATTACGTGGACTGTTTTAGACGCTAAATTAAACCAACTTTTAGTTTGATGACATCATCTTTAAACTGTTAAAACACACAAAAAACGTGACGGATCCAGCACAAGCAGACAGAGCCTGACTCCAGGGGGCGGGGCCACCTTCGGAGGGCGTGTCATGTGACCAGTTTGACTGTCTGCAGGTTTATGGCCACCAACGACCTGATGACGGAGCTGCAGAAAGATTCCATCAAACTGGACGACGACAGCGAGCGCAAGGTGGGTGGAGCCAGCGCCTCTGGGGGCAGGGTCAGGCTTTGAGCGCTGGTAGCTGACGCTTTGATTGACAGGTGGTGAGGATGATCCTCAAGTTGCTGGAAGACAAAAACGGAGAAGTGCAGAATCTCGCCGTCAAATGGTGAGCTGGGCCGGGGCGCCACCGCTGCGCCGGTAACCGTTGGTAACCGGGGGTGCGTTTGTTTCCCTCAGCCTGGGGCCCCTGGTCAGCAAGGTGAAGGAGTACCAGGTGGAGACCATCGTGGACACCCTGTGCACCAACATGCTGTCGGACAAAGAGCAGCTGCGGGACATCTCCTCCATCGGCCTGAAGACGGTGATCGGCGAGCTGCCGCCCGCCTCCAGTGGTAAAAGGCCACGCCCCTTCTGCCCGCCGACGGCCTTGTTGGTTTGTTTGCTAACGCCCGTGTCCCCGCAGGCTCGGCGTTAGCCGCCAGCGTCTGTAAGAAGATAACGGGCCGTCTGACCAGCGCCATCGCCAAGCAGGAAGACGTGTCGGTGCAGCTGGAGGCGCTGGACATCATGGCCGACATGCTGTGCAGGTAGGTGGGTGTGGCCGCGGCTAGGCTAGGCCAGGTTAGGCCAGACTAGATTAGGCCAGGCTAGAGCAGGCTAGGATAGGTTAAGCCAAACTAGGCCAGGCCAGGCTAATCTAGGCTAGGATAGGTTAAGTCAAACTAGGCCAGGCCAGGCTAATCTAGGCTAGGCCTTTGCTGAGCTGCTGTCCTCTCCCGCAGACAGGGAGGCCTGCTGGTCAACTTCCACCCGTCCATCCTCAGCTGCCTCCTCCCCCAACTCACCTCCCCCAGACTGGCCGTCAGGAAGGTACCGCCCACTTTCCCCCGCTCGCCAGCCTCTGGCGTTGCCGTGACGACTGTCTTCTCCCCCTCAGAGGACCATCATGGCTCTGGGCCACCTGGTCATGTCCTGCGGGAACCTGGTCTTCATCGACCTGATCGAGCACCTGCTGGCGGAGCTGGGCAGGAACGACAGCATGTCCACCACCAGGACCTACATCCAGTGCACGGCGGCCATCAGCCGGCAGGCGGGGCACCGCATCGGCGAGTACCTGGAGAAGATCATCCCCCTGGTGGTCAAGTTCTGCAACGTGGACGACGACGAGCTGCGGGAGTACTGCATCCAGGCCTTCGAGTCCTTCGTCCGGAGGTACCGCCGCTGCCGCCGTAGCGCCGCAGAGGGCGTGTCCCACAGTGTGTGTCTGCCCGCAGGTGCCCCAAGGAAGTCTACCCCCACGTGCCCGCCGTCATCGCCATCTGCCTGCGCTACCTGACCTACGACCCCAACTACAACTTTGACGACGAGGACGAGGACGACAACGCCATGGACGCCGAGCAGAACGACGAGGACTACCAAGGTGGGCGAGCCGGGGCGGGCCAGGCGCGGAGGCTAGCGCGCTAACGTCTGTCTCCGCAGGAAGCGACGACGAGTACAGCGACGACGACGACATGAGCTGGAAGGTGCGGCGGGCGGCGGCCAAGTGCCTGGACGCCGTCGTCTCCACGCGCCACGAGATGCTTCCGGAGTTCTACCGCTCCGTCTCTCCTGCGCTCGTCTGTCGCTTCAAGGTAGCCAAACTGGGATTAGCTGCGCTGAGGCGCTTTTTTTGACTCTCACCTCCTCCTGCCTGTTTCAGGAGCGCGAGGAGAACGTGAAGGCGGACGTTTTCCACGCCTACCTGTCGCTGCTGAAGCAGACGCGACCGGCCCAGAGCTGGCTGGCAGATCCGGACGCCATGGAGCAGGGCGAGACGCCGCTAACCATGCTGCAGAGCCAGGTAGGCCGCGGCTAACGCTCACGCTAACCCCCCGTTTCCACCGGAGGCGCTGCGTCTTTGTCCGTCCTGATTAGATTCCATCCAAGTCAATGCCTCAGGTTCCACTGGCTGGGGCTCCGCCCATGGCAGGGCTGGGGCTCCACCCACAGCAGGGCTGGTAGCCTCCGTCACCCTCCGGAAAAATCCACATCGCTTCTATTTTGGACGGATGGACGGAGCACAGCACAACAAGCTAGCACAAGGCATCGCGTGCAGCACAGGAAGTCGGGTGCCAAGAAAAAATAAAACATCTGGGAATTTGTCAGAATAAAAGCTCCCGTATTTGGAGCGATGGTTTTTTACGTTATTCCATGTGTGAATCATCTTTTTTTTTTTACGGGTGTGTGAAACAACATCACAAGTTAACTTATTGTTTGCAGCAGATCCTCAAATATATTAAATAATGTAAATAACCAGAATTTGCAAGAAGTAATGGATCTGTTAGACATTTTAGGAAGCATTACTAGAATTCCCCATGGTGGAGTCACCAAGATCTGAAGAAAGGGGAGATTTTACTCCTCTAGGAACAAAGAGCGTCTTCTTCTGTGGCTCCTTTCAAAAACTACAAAGTGCTAATCTCTCGCGGTCGTACGTGATTTCGTTTTCAGCGTCCTGTTGAAAAAGATCGCTCTAAATACGGGAGCTTTTATTTTGACAATTTCCCGGATGTTTTATTTTCTTTTCGCACCCGACTTCCTGTCCCGCAGGCGCTGGATTGTGCTAGCTTGTTGCAGCGTTCTCCGTCCGTCCGGACGCCTCCGGTGGAAACCCGGGGTGACCTCTGCTGGCTGCAGTTCAGCTTCTGGCCACTGGGTGTCAGTGTGGCGCCTTTGTTTGGACGGTCCACTTCCTCCCTCTCTCTCCCCCCCAGGTGCCCATCATCGTCAAAGCTCTGCACAAGCAGCTGAAGGAGAAGAGCGTGAAGACGCGTCAGTGCTGCTTCAACATGCTGACGGAGCTGGTCAACGTGCTGCCGGGCGCGCTCACGCACCACATCCCCGTGCTCGTGCCAGGTGAGCGCCGCCGGAGGCGAGCGGGCGCCGTTGGGGCGCGTGCGACTAACCCGTTTTCCTCCCTCAGGCATCATCTTCTCCTTGAACGACAAATCCAGCAGCTCCAACCTGAAGATCGACGCCTTGGCCTGCCTCCACGTCGTCATGGTTGCGCACCCTGCCCACGCCTTCCACGCTCATGTCCCCGCCCTGGTCCCGCCCGTGGTGGCCTGCGTGGGAGACCCCTTCTACAAGATCACCTCGGAGGCCCTGCTGGTCACGCAGCAGCTGGTGAAGGTGGGCGGTGCTTGCCGAACCGCTGACCTCACGCTCCGCCCATCCGCCCTTCTCCCGTCTGCTCCCACAGGTGATCCGGCCTCTGGACAGCCAGTCGGAGAGCTCGGACAGCTTTGACCCCTCCCCCTACATCAGCGATCTCTTCGCCTGCACCATCAAACGGCTGAAGGCCGCCGACATTGACCAGGAAGTGAAGGAGCGCGCCATTTCCTGCATGGGCCAGATCATCTGTAACCTAGGTGACCGTCTGCCGGCGGAGCTTCCCGGAACCTTGCTGATCTTCCTGGAGCGGCTGAAGAACGAGATCACCAGGCTGACCACGGTGAAAGGTAAGCCCCGCCCCCCGGCGCGCTCAGCTGCCCGGGGCGCCGCTGACTGTGACTCCCGGCAGCTCTGACGCTGATCGCCGGCTCGCCCCTGAAGATCGACCTGAGGCCCGTCCTGCCGGACGCCGTCCCCATCCTCGCCTCCTTCCTGCGCAAGAACCAGCGGGCGCTCAAGCTGTGCACGCTCGCCGCCCTGGACATCCTGCTCAGGAATTACAGGTACGCAGCTGTCCTGCGGCTGGCCCCGCCCCCTCGCCTCCCTCCTGACTCCCGTCCCTGTGCTCCTCAGCGCCGCCGTGACGCCCGTCATGGTGGACGCGGTGCTGGCCGAGCTGCCGCCGCTCATCTCCGAGAGCGACATGCACGTGTCGCAGATGGCGCTGAGCTTCCTGTCCACGCTGGCGCTCACGCACCCCGCCTCGCTGGGCCAGCTGAGCAGCGGCAGCATCCTGCAGCAGCTGATCACGCTGGTGCGCTCGCCGCTGCTGCAGGGCGGGGCGCTCGCCGCCATGTTGGATTTCTACCAGGTAGAGTCCGGGGGGTGGGCGCGGCGAGACGCAGACGCAGGACCCACCCGTGTGCTTGTGCGCAGGCGCTGGTTGCCACGGAGACGCCCGGGCTGGGCTACATGGACCTGCTGCGGATGCTGACGGGGCCGGTCTACTCGCAGAGCGCCGCGCTCCCTCACAAACAGGCCTACTGCTCCATCGCCAAGTGCGTGGCGGCGCTGACGCGGGCCTGTCCCGCCGAGGGGCCCGCCGTGGTGGGACAGTTCATCCAGGTGAGCCACCTGGAGCTGGCGTGTCTCCGAGGGGGCTGGGCGCTAACACCACTTCCTGTCTGACAGGATGTGAAGAACAGCCGCTCCACCGACTCCATCCGCCTGCTGGCGCTGCTCTCCTTGGGCGAGGTGGGCCACCACGTGGACCTCAGCAGCCAGCCGGAGCTGAAGACCGTCATCCTGGACGCCTTCTCCTCCTCCAGCGAAGAGGTAGCGCTAGCGCTAACCACGCTAACCATGCTAACCGTGCTAACGACGCGCTCCGCAGGTGAAGTCGGCGGCGTCCTACGCCCTGGGCAGCATCGCGGTGGGGAACCTGC